>VNJR01012565.1:0-14100 GCA_008042585.1 Drosophila punjabiensis | reverse complement strand
CCCTACAAACATTAAAAGGATCTACCCCAGGATTAAACAGAATATCATATCAAATGATTAAAAATAGCTCCACTACAACAAAAAATAGAATAACAAAACTTTTCAATTAAATATTTAACAATTACATACCACAAGCTTACAAAACAAATCTAATCATTCAAATCCTCAAGCCGAACACAGATAAGACTAAAACCACCTCCTACCGACCCATTTCGCTAAACTGCTGTATAGCAAAAACACTAGACAAAATTATAGCCAAAAGACTCTGGTGGTTCGTGACACATAATAACCTACTGAACGAAAACCAATACGGATTTAAAAAAGGCAAATCGACTTCTGACTGTCTACTTTATGTAGACTCTCTCATAACGAAGTCAAAAATGCACACCTCCCTCGTCACCCTTGATTTCTCAAGAGCCTTTGATCGAGTAGGTGTACACTCCATAATCGACCAACTGCAGGAATGGAAAATAGGCCAAAAAATAATTAACTACATAAAAAACTTCATGTCCAACAGAAAAATAATCGTCCGCGTCGGTCCACATACATCGAACTCATTACCCTTATTCAATGGAATTCCCCAAGGTTCGCCCATATCCGTAATTCCTTATTGCCTTCAACAAACTATCAGACATCATATCCTTAAATAAAGAAATCAAATTCAATGCATATGCCGACGACTTCTTTCTTATAATAAATTTCAATAAAAGCAAAAATACAAACTTAAACCTAGACAACCTTTTTAACAATATAGGGAATTGGAGCTCCTACTCAGGGGCATCACTATCCCTATCTAAATGCCAACACCTCCACATTTGCAAAAAACACAATTGCGCTTGCAAGATAAGCTGCAACAACATACAAATTCCTACCGTTACCTCATTAAAAATTCTAGGAATAACAATAAACAACAAATATAAATGGAACACACACATAAATACACTTCTGCCCAAACTCCATAGTAAACTAAACATAATAAAATGCTTATCCAGTCTTAAATTCAATTGCAACACGCACACACTTCTCAATGTCGCGAAGGCAACGGTCATAGCCACATTAGAATACGGTCTGTTTTTATACGGACACTCTCCCAAAAGTATTTTAAACAAAGTAAAAACACCGTTCAACGCTGCAATCCGTCTAGCCCTCGGAGCCTATCGCTCTACTCCAATAAATAACCTACTCTACGAAGCAAATATTCCTCCACTAGAAATGAGACGAGACCTTCAAACTGCCAAACTATCTCAAAACTTAATATTTTCCAAAAACACACCAATTCACAAGTTTGTCAAGTATAAAAAAGCCAAAAGGAAAACGCCATCAATAATAGACCGGACAATCAAACTAAGCCTAGCACTTAATCTACCTTACAAACCAATAAAACTCCATAAATACAAACCTTCCTGGGCACTCCCCAACCAATAGACACATCACTTCGAACCTACAAGAAACATGAAACATCCCCAGAAACATACCGAAAACTATTCGAACACACGAAGAATAAACTCAAACAACATAATCTCATATTCACCGACGGTTCAAAAATGAACTGCACAATAACATATGCCATTACAACAGAAACAAACATCTTAAAATATGGCATACTGCCCCAATATTCATCCGTCCTCACCTCTGAAACAATCGCCATCCTAGAAGCAATAGAAATTATTAAAAACCGAAAAGGTAAATTCATTATCTGTTCCGACTCCCTAGCAGCAATAGACTCAACAGAATCAGATCACTTTTAACCCAACATGCCCCTAAAATCAAAATAATGTGGATTCCTGGCCATGCAGGAATAAAAGGAAATGATCTAGCCGATCAAGCAGCAAAGTCAGCAAACAATATGCCACTTATCCTCACCCCAAACATAAATAATATAGACATAAAAAGACATCTTAAATCTGAATTTGCAATAAAACAAAAAGAAAACATTATACACTGCAGTCAATGGTACCAATCAATAAATGCAAATAACTCACACACCAGCGACTACTTAAAACAGTCCCACCAACATTGGACCAGGCTTGACCAAACAAAAATAATACGACTTCGACTAGGACACACAAACATAACTCACCAACACTATTTAAATCAAAATCCAATACCGAATTGCCCGTTTTGCCAAGGTGCCATTTCAATAAGTCATATGCTAAACTCATGCCCATCCCTCCTACAAACCAAACAAACCATATTTAGCAACACCAACCCCCTAAACCTCCTTAGCAACCCTAACCCAGACAACATACAAAAAATCCTACTATTTCTTAAAAAAACTGAATTATACCACAAAATCTAAGAGAAAAAAAAAACATATGTACATAACAAACACAATAATCAACTAGCCAATTACTCAATATTAGATTAAGATACAATACCATTGTAAACCAACATAGCCATAGGCCCTGCAGCCAGCGCTATACTACTTAAGTTAGTTTAGTTTTGTTAAACTACTCTATCTGTTATAATAATAATAATAATAATAATCTATTTAATCTAAATTTTTTTCCAAAATAGCTTAAATGAAATGTTTTTTAAGTTGTATAACGACAATAAGCTACAAATGAAATGTAATTTTTTAAGGATTCCCCCATATAATAAAGTTTTGTTAAAATTTCATTTTATGGCTTTTTTACATTTAAAAGTTAAAGCATCACACCATCGATAGCACTATCGACACTATTGATGGTTTGAGAGAAACAATCGCTTCACCTCTAACTCAGCATATAGCTGGTACTGGTAAGGAAAAGGAACAACCCGTGGAGATTCTGTATAGATTACAGATAACTGTATGCACACTCGGAGCGAGTCGCGTACCCAGTTCAGCGAATGGATCATATCCTCAACCAGCTGAGAAAAGCAAAATACATCAGAACACTCGATTTGAATAGCGAGTACTGGCTAAAACCCATGCAAGACCAAAGCAAACAATACACGGCATTCCAAGTTCCGGGTCGGTGATTATTCCAATGGAAGGTAATACTTTTCGGACTGTATACAGCACCAGCAGCCTTCCAACAGGAACTGGACACGGTAAAAGCACCGGAATCAGAACCATTCGCATTTGCCTATCTCGACGATATTGTAGTCATTGGAAGAACAAAACAGGAACACCTACAAAAACTGAGCGAAGTGCTAGCACGACTACGAAAGGCAAACCTAAAAATAAATCCAGAGAAATGCCACTTATTCAAGGACAAACTGAAATACTTGGGCCATGTGATAAGCGATCGGGGAATACACACCGACAAAGACAAGGTAGCCGCCATCAGAGAACTTCCCACACCAGCAACAAAGAGTTGCATCATGGTACCGCAAATTCGTTCTAGGGTTCACGGAAATCGCAAGATCACTGTTCGAACTAATCAAGAAAGATACAAAGCTGAAATGGACAGACGAACACGAGAAAGCAATCGAGGCTTTAAAGACGGCATTAACAGATACACCAAAACTAGCGTGTCCAGACTTCACCCAAACCTTTATTCTACGGGCTAGGAGTAGTACTCACCCAGGAATATGACGATGGTGAACACGTAATATCATACGCGAGTTGGAAACTCCGCAAGGTGGAGCGAAATTATTCAGCTACCGAGAAAGAATGCCTTGCAATACACTGAGGAATACACAAAATGCGGATGTACCTAGAAGGATACCACTTCAAAGTAATCACGGACCACCTAGCACTGAAATGGCTCAACTCCATCGAAAGTCCCTCGGGACTAGTGGCAGGATGGGCATTATCCCTACAGCAACGCTCATTCGAGGTCAGATATCGAAGAGGCAAACTAAACGTCGCAAAAGACGTCGAGGCAACCCACCGAAGAAGCCAATAAAACCGAGAGCACAAAAACGATCAGGAACGATTCCGGAAAAACCAAGGACACCGATAACACAGCAACAACCAGGAACGAGCACGAATAGAGCCAGTACACCAATAAAACATCAACAACCGAACGTGGAAATGCCAAGAATAACGATAAAGCTACAACAACCAAAAGCAACAACGGAACCTAACGAGAAAACTTATTGGACGAGCAAACGAAACAAGTATTATAGCGGACAAAGAAAATTACGGACTGGTAAAAAGAAGAAGAGGATATATATTAGAAACAACACAAAAACAGGACAACGAACCAATACTAGAAGAAGTGAGGAACGAGAACATATATTGTGATGAAAACTGTTCAAAAACCCTGAGGTATTTGAGAGGGCTTGATGACTGCCAACGATGAAGAAAATGTTGAGAGGCCCTGAGGTCTGAGGTGGGAGAAAGGTTTGCGAGGCCCTGAGGTCAGCAAAATATTGATAACACTTTGAGAGGCCCTGACGTCTGCCAAATATGGAAAACAGTTTGAGAGGCCCAGAGGACTTCCAAATAAGAAAATGTTTTGAGAGGCCTTAAGGTCTTCCTGCGCTGCTGCTGTTCGACATTTTTCGCCGATCGCCGGCGGAGACTGAATGCCGTCACAAGGGCTGCGGCCCGCTTTATGTAGGTATCTCACGGAACTTAGAGCCCCCGCCGCCTGAGAGGAATTTTACGTTTTTAGTGTGGCCACATCCTTTTCGGTAAAGTGTGACCATTCATGTACGATTGATGGAGCGTCCGCGTATTCAATTCAAAAGTTTTTCCAATATATTTTTTATGTCTCTGATTGTATTTATGTATGTCTTAAGTTATTCCTATTATTTATCCCATTCCAAACGATTGAGTTTGTAATAAATCTGTTATGAATATTATTGCAGTTACAACTGACTCCATTACTTTGTGCAATCCGTCAATCCTCCAACCCCGGTTATCTGAGGCATATTATTAACAATATGTATTTTTAGGCATATAATGCTTTAAATTGGTATTTAGATTACATTACAGGTTTTTTTAAACATACGTTTAATTTATTCCATTGCCCACAACAAAAAACAGGATTGCTACGGCACTGAATGGGCCTCTTTAATACCGAAATTCTGAAATAATACAAATCTTATCTCAAAAGTATATTAAAATATGTTTTTGTTTACATACTTTTAAAACTAATACACTACATTGCTTAAAAACGAACAGACGGAAAGACGGGTGTACAGGTGGACGGATGGATAGACAGACGGACATGGCTAGATTAACTAGGCTGGCGATGCTGCTTAAAAAAATATAAGGTCGGAAATTACTGCAAAACTCTTACTAAAATTATAATACCCTGCAAAGGAATAAAAATATACAAAAAGCTTACAAACCACCTGTAAAATGCTAAAATTTCTTCATGACCAACCAGATTTTTTTGAAAATCTGACGGGACTTTCTAGATATAGAGTTGAAGAATTTCAACACGTGCACAACAAAAAAGAACTTTGAATTGGTGAGAACAATATATACGTTTCGAATCTAAAATTATATATTATTCTTGATTAGTGTAGTTATCACTATATTAATGTAAATAATGTGACCTTTGTTAGTTTTAATTATGTTTCCTAATTTCTTATATTTTTCTTCTCTATATTATATCTTAAATTATGTTTTACACTTTGTTCTTATTTTACACTTTGCTCTTGTCTCTTCTTGTCTTTTCGCTTTTTCTTTGTCACTTCTTAAATCGTCTTCTCTTTTTGTGCTCTCGTTAAACAGTGATTTTTTTTTTCCTAGCGAGTCGCTCTCTCTCTCTCTCTCTCTCTGAGAGTGCTAGGTGCTCACGAATAGTGTGACCAGAATCTCCCTTTCTTAACCTGCTACAATAAATAAATGTTATTTGCCTTAATTGCTTAGAACATATCGGTATGAAATTAATACCATAAATCTATAAAAATATTATAACTATTTATTGATGGTCTTATATTACAACTATATGATAAAGCTGCATAAGACCGATCGGTTAAAAATCAACATTAAGAAAGGATAACGGCGTCGGAATGCTTAGTGAAAGAATAGAAAACGTTCCTGTTTCCCTTAGAACGCACCAAAGCGAGCTGGAGAGACGAGCCGGCGCAAGATTAAAAGCAATCTGGGCGTCACCGACAACGCCATTTGTAGAAAATGTGCTGAATCCAAGTCACCCAAAACCTTGGAGCATCGCAATTGTAAAAGTTCGGCTCTAACGAGGGTAAGAATAAGATACCCGCCATATGGTATAAGCTTTCTTTTATGTGGGCAATCGCGGGTGACAACCCTTCAATCACGGCTGTTGTCATCTTCTTCACAAGAAATGTTTTCTGCTTTGTTATTTTTCTGAAGTCCACTTTGATGACTTTTCGATGTGTTTTCTGATACTATTTCGATATCTTTTCCGATGCCTTCCCTAATACTATTCTGATAGTGTAAATTTCTTTATCTTTATATATCATCCTAAAAAGGAAGAAAGCTGCACATAAGGTTCCTTGCTCCAGTAACAATGTTTAAATTTAAATTTTATTTTAAGGAACGGTAATTTTGTTTCTCATTTAATATCTTTTTTTGGGAACTTATTTCATTGTTTTCAAAACAAGAAATAACTCCCAAAAAATCGTTGTTGTTGTATTTTATACAAATATTTTGGGACTTATTTGGTATTCCATTATTTTTAGAGGTGGAAAGTTATTTAATTTTTAAATTTGGAGGATTATTATACCTTTGCAGAGTATTATCATTTCAGTCAGAAGTTTGCAACGCAGTGAAAGGGTCATGTATATAAAGTATATTTATTCTTGATCAGCATCAAAAGCCGAGTCGAACTAGCCATATCCCTTTGTCCGTCCGTCTGTCCGATTATACGTAAACTAATCCCTCAGACTTAAAGCTATCGAATGAAACTTTCCAGATAGTCTTCTATATACTCTCATTATATAAGTCGGAACGAGCCAGATCGGACAACCACATCTTATAGCTTCCATACAAACAATACGTAAATTTGTAGAAATAAAACTATAACTTCACTATTTTTGAACATATCTTGATCAAGTCTTGGTTATGAGCTTTATATATCGTTTTGGATTGTTGGATTTCATTTTATAAAAAAAAACTACTATATCACATAGCTGCCATAGAAACGGTCAAATAATTTTGAGAAAAAATATTATAACTTTGTCAGTTTTCAACATATTTCCTTCTACTTTGAGATACAAGCATTTTATATTATATCAGAATTTTGTTGTACATTTCATAAGATCTCTACACAGGACTCTTTTTCAGACCACAGGTACATATTCTTCGAAATCGCGAAACATACTCTAAGAAGACATACCCACCATGATGGAACAAAGAGCTAGGCGAGCTCAGAAAGTAAGTTCGAATAGCCTTCAACACAAGTTACGGAACCAAACACTGGCAGCCGTACAAAGTAGTACACAATGAATATAAAAAGGCGATCTACGCAGCCAAGAAAGAATCTTGTAGTTGCTACTGCGAATCGCTAGAAGAAATCAAAGACACGGATAGGCTGAACAAAATCCTAGCGAGGGGCACACAAGCCCCACGCTGATAAACAATCCCGACGGCACAGGAAGTACGTCGCACAGTAGCGCCTCTAGAACAAAAGCCGCTGCAAAAATCGAAAAAGTCGATGTCGCAAAAACAGGGACAGGATCGACAGGGAATTTCCCAGGGATTAAGAATCTACAATAAAATCCAAAATATGAGCATTCAAAGTTGAAAAATATTTCCATTTTTGCGTCATAGGAGAAAAAAATTGAAAATTGGTCGACTTTCAGGTAGCATAACTCAAAATGTAAATTACCTACCGTCATGTTTTTTTCTTTAAATGATAGATACATTCATTACCTGTAAAGTAAGCTGAAAAAACTGCAGTTGGGTGTTGGCTTGCACAGGTATTGCAGGTGTCCATTTTTTTTCACTTTTTTTGGCTAAAGTAGTCTATATCTTCTGAAGCCGATGAAAGCCACCGAGTACACTATGACTACGACTATACCAAAAACATACCTGTAGCGGGCTCGTTTTTGTGGCGCGCAAATTTTAATTTTTGTTTGTTTTTATTGTTTTGATTGTAATGTGTGACAAAACGTACCTTATTGAAAGGTTATGTTAAGGTTTTGTATTTGTCCCTGATATTAGGTAAATTACACATCCAAAATAAACAAATAAATCACTTCTTAAAAACAGGTAGGCTCTGAAATTACTTTTGTAGCTGACAAAAAAGTTTTGGGTTGCTATAGGTAGGCAATATCTGACCTAAAAACTGCATAACATTAATTTGGGGTATATTTACTAAAAACCAGAGGTATAAAAGGTGCCTGTCTTAACCCTTTCATGGACCCAAAACCTAAAAGGTACCTAAAAGTAAACCGGGCTATATATTGCGCAGTTTTAATTTGCCCTGCATTAGTCTATCAGTGAAAGTTGACAAGACACAATGGCGAAGATCAATCACGGAAAACTTTTCGAAATCTTTCGGAACACCTCAGCATATGGTGATTTCGGAGAAGACTGTTTTCGTGAGCTTGAATTTTGGTATGGAGATTGTAGAAGCAACTATGAAGTTGAAAACAATCTTCGCTTAATTTAAAAGAAGTTGAAGAGGAAGTGGCATGAAGTGCATCGAAACCTTGCACGTTTCTACTTAAAATTCGAGGACTGGACGAAGATGATGCATATGCACCCAGCACATCTACCGGAAGAGGAGGGCCATCGAAAAATATGCAGGAGTGTTCGGATTTTACAAGAAAGAGGAAAATTACTGAGGTCACAGCCACGTTGACCACTGGAAATTTGTCGGAAGCATTGTGTTTGATACAACATGGAGCGGATATATTACCTGGATATAAACGGATTACGGCCGCAAAGAAAATTGCAAGACCAATTAATACAGAGATTACTGAAGTCTCTGTGAAAGCTACCATGCAGGATCTGATGAACCACACGGCTCAACGTTTATTGAAGAGTCTTCCGGATAATGTATTGGACAATCTACCAGAGAAAGTGGAATTGGTCAGTAAATGGGGCTGCGATGGATCATCTGGACAGAGCATCTATAAACAAACAATAAGGACAGATGATGAAACAATATCAGATGGAAATTTGTCCATGGCATCAGTTGTTCCCTTGCGGCTTAAATCAGAGGATTGTTTGCATTGGAGAAACAATAGGCCTTCATCAGTTCATTATTGCCGTCCAATAATGTTTCAATTCGCAAGAGAATCACAGGAACTTATCAAGACAACAGTGGAAAAGAGTCAAAGAGAAATAGATGCAATCAGACCCATCATTCTGGAGATCAAGGAAGGAAAACAGGTTGAATGTAGCTTCGAGTTTCACTTGACCATGGTCGATGGGAAAATAGTGAATGAGTTAACAAATACCTAATCTACTTTGATATGTCCAATTTGCAAAAAAACTCAAAAGAATTTTGGAAACTTGGAGGATTTTACAAACGAGGAGGCAAACTACGACTCCGGAGTCTCACCTTTACACGCCCGGATAAGGTGTATGGAATTCTTGTTGAAATTGGCGTATACCCTTCCACAAGAAAACGAAGACTGGGATAACAACAATTCGACAAACAACAAAAAGGAAAAGTTTAGAAAATCTCGAATACAGGAAGCATTTTCTAAGCAACTTGGACTCAAAGTGGACTGCCCGAAACCCGGATACGGAAACTCAAACGATGGAATTACTTTGCGGAGATTTTTCGAAAATTGCCATGTTGCTGCAGAAATTACTGGAATTGACGAGGAAATCATTCAAAGATTGGGTACGTTCTTGAGTGTTCTCAATTGAAAGGAGAAAATTGACCATGAGAAATATGGGGAATATGCTTTCATCACAGCTTCACTTTTGGCTAAGAAGTACCCACACAAGAGATTGACTCCAACAGTTCACAAAATTTTGGAACATGGAAAAGATATAATTGAATATCAGTCTTTGCCGATTCGAGAACTTTCAGAAGAAGCCCAGGAATCGCTGAACAAATTCTATAAGAAGTATAGATACTGCAACGCTCACAAGTCATCCAGACTTAGGCAAAATGAGGACCTTATCAATATGTTAGCTGCAGCATCTGACCCATTTATTGCATCTGCGGCATGTAAAAACACGAAAACATATAGAATAAAGTAATTATAGTCCAGAAATGCTTGAACTATTAGAAATATCCTTAATATAGGCCTATTTTTTAGTAAAAATGACTCAAAATGACGAAAAAAAAAACCAAAATTAAAAAAAAAAATTGTAAAATATTTTTGTTTAGTTCTAAAATTAATTTTATTTGAGCAAATACATAAAAAAAAAGATAAAAAATTAAATAAAAAAAAAAATATTTTTAAAAAATAGCCTTCATATAAAAAAAATCGATTTTTCCACTTTGATACCTTATAAAAAGGCAAATGGGTGGGCGTAGCATATTATCCAATACATATGTAAATTTTACAACAATTACCTACCTTTTGCTGTTTAAATTATTTGATTATCTTATTTGGTTCAAAAGTTATGATTTTTGCAATGTAAAACGAGAAAAGGCGCTACTGTGCGACGGCTCGGGTGTTATACTGATCAATAATATATATTAATAGTTGTTATAACCCTGCCGTATATTTACACTATTTATTAGCTTTAAGTACTTCATATTAATAATAAGATAAATTATAAATTTCTTACCATAGTTATCGAATTCTTGTGGTGTTGTAATTGACGAGTTCTCTGAAGTATAGTTTCTCCCACTCAATTTATTCTGATACGTAGTATTGCCGACTGTGTAATCTTCAGTTGACAAATTGGAGTCATAGGAAGTGTTCGAAATATTCGGAGCATTGCAATCATTAATAAATGAACCATATAAATTACTACTACAATCTTTTGGCAAATGGTCTCCAGATGGACGTGGGTTTATAGGTTCATAAATGGAATCATATGCAGAAGTGCTCTGTAAAAAGTTAATAAAATATATACATGTAGTACTGTATTATACCCTTGCAAAACATATTATATTAGTCAGAAGTTTAGATCACAGTGAAAAAGACAAAGTTTAATGAGCTCTGATTTTGATAAAGGTATAAGTCATATTTTCCTTACATCAAGATATTTAGAGTTTTGCGGAACAAGTTTTTCCCCATAAATCGTATCTACATATATTTTTGTAGAGTATTTAGCGCAGAAAAGGAATGCAGTTTAAATTTCTATCGAAACAACTTTTTTTAATTGGCTATCAAGATATAAGAAAAACTAGTTGGCCGATCGGCTTGAAATTTTTAGGGCATGTTCATCCTATATGTGGCTATGGCGGGTTAGGAAATAACTTACGTTTTTATTTTATTATTTTATATACACTTCAAAAAAAAGGGAAAAAAGTATTTTTTTTTTTGTTAACTTTCAGTGCCGGACATTTGCAAATGTGATGCTCCAGGGTTTCGGTTGCCCCAGAATCATCGCATTTCCGGCAGTTTGCGTTTTCGGTGATGCCCAGCTTGACAGCATGTGTCGCGGTAAGGCAGTGACCTGTGAGAATTCCTACTAATAGTCTGCAATCTTTCCGTGGAAGATGCAGCACTTAGTAACTGAATCTTTTGATACGCTCTCTGCACATGATCTTTGATATTTTGCAGGTAGTGGAGTTTCTCCTCCATCTGCTTTTTGCTTTTTCGTTGGCCTCTTCCTCTATTTCACTTTGGAGCGTTCTTAGGGAAACGGGAACGTTTTCGGTTCTTTCACTCGTCAGTCCGACGCCTTCCTTTGCAAGTTCATCCGCGGTTTTGTTACCATCGATGCCCTGGTGGCTGGGAACCCAGTAGATCCTCACTGACTTAGTCGTGCTCAGGATATCTAGTGCCTCCCTGCTTGCCAGTACACTTTTGGAACTGACGGTTTAAGCTCTGCGCAAGCTCTGCCACTTTCCCAATGGCGAATACTTCCGCTTGGAATATGCTGCATTGGCTTGGTAGCTTATACGATAGCCTCATTTGAGGGTCCGTACAGTATATGCCCGCTCCTACTCTTCCTTCCATCTTGGAGCCGTCGGTGTAGAAATTGAGATGTTGCCCAGGGACCTGACCTGTTTTCCAGTCGTTAGGTCCCATGAATGTTGTTGTTTTCACATCCGGGCACGGTCTTGGTATCATATAGTCAGATATACTGCTCATGTCTCGGCCAATTGAAATGTGCCCGAATCCTTGTAGCGACATATTTCCTGATGCAACCAGGCGTTGTGTCGCCTTTCCTGCTATCAGTTGCGCGTGGATATCTATTTATTTATTTATTTATTTATTTCGCCAACAGACAGAATCCTTAACTGGCTACTTACTAAATTAATTAATTACAATAGAGGCTAAATATAAATACAATGCTTTTTTAACTAAATGTTTTGGAGTGGTTGGGTCCATTCGCATGTTAGGTGGCAATTTATTAATAAAGATTAAATGGGCTCATTGGAGACATAGTTTGTTCTACAAACTGGAACAAAAAAGGGTTCAAAGGATCTTAAGTGCCTACCCGGAACACAAAAATTGACAGAGCTTAACATAGTGGGACAGTCAATTTTGCCAGAAATCAGGTCGAAAAAGGTAATTACAGAAGATACAGTTCTCCTAGCCTCTAACGATGACAAGTGCACAAGACGACATTTAGCGGGATAGGAGGGAGCGGGATCATGGAAATTGAGGGAATGAAGGGCAAAAGACAAGAACTTTTTTTGGATGCGTTCAATTCTGTTTGAGTGTATGGATCCCGAAGGGTTCCAAATGAATGATGCGTATTCCAAATTGGCCCTGACAAATGTAAAAAAAAGGCTGAGTTTGGTGTAAAGGTCGGAAAATTGAGCCGCATTACGCCTTAAAAAGCCATACATTGCATACGCCTTGGGAACAATATAGTTGATATGCTCAATGAAGAGATTTTGGCATCAAACATAACACCCAAATCTAAAGCTTCAGTTCTGCAGGGCAGCACTCTACATTGAATCGAGTAGGGAAAGATCGAGTTATTGAACCGCTTGCTGTAAGTAACAGAGAAGCACTTAGCAAGGTTCAATGGCAGCATGTTGCAAGAACATCAATTTCCAACTCTATACAGATAATTCTGAAGCTTAGCGCTATCCAGAACTAAATATAAACAGACTTGAATATTTTTAAGTCATCCGCAAACAATAAAAACTCTGAATTTTTAAAGCATTGGGCTATATCATTGATAAATAATATAAAAAGAAATGGTCCCAAGGCACTACCCTGAGGAAGGCCAGATGTCGCTATGTAAGGACTCGAGAAATGACCATTACATACCACTCTATACCTGCGGTCATTAAGATAGGAACATATCCAAATCAGCATAGACGAGTGAAAGCCCATTTTTTTTAACTTGGCCAAAAGTACATTATGGCTTACTTTGTCAAATGCTTTGGCAAAATCGGTGTATACAACATCTACTTGGTAATGATTCAAGAAGGCATTGACGCAAAAACGATAAAAAACAGCCAAGTTTGTTGTAGTGGAGCGCCCAGGCATAAATCCATGCTGGTTGGGGCTAATGGTGCTACCGACAAGAAACAGGAGCTGTTTAGCGACAATTCGCTCAAACATCTTCGAGACATTGCTAAGCTTTGAAATTGGTCTGTAATTGGAGACAATATTTTTTGCACCAGATTTAAAAATGGGGGTGACTAGTGCCAGCTTCCATCTCTGAATGAATACGCCACTGGAGAGAGATTTATTAAATATGATTTTGAGTGGCTCAGATAGAGCACCAATACAATTTTTTAAAATAAAAGGTGAGAGGCCATCACAATCAAATTTCTCCGAGTCGTTAAAACTCTCCGCTGCGAAGTGGCAGTCAGATTCAGATACGTGAAGACAGCCAATATTCAAGTTTGAGGCGATGGAACTGAGCATTGCATCGTCGTTCAATGGCGAAACTGGCTCAAAGTTTGATGCGAAGTATTTGGCAAAAAGATTAGCTACTTCAAGATCAGACGAAGCAACTGAGTCATTGTGCAACATATGGGAAGGGAATCGAGGAAGTTGTTTTTTTTTAATTAAGAAATTGCCAGAATGATTTCGGGTTGCTTACCAATCTCAATTCCACATCCGCTATATATTGATTATATAGAAATTTATTTAGAAATTCAAATTCACGTTTATGTTGTCTATATCTTTCATAATCTGCAGTATTACCACTTTCGACAAATCGCTTATAGAATTTAT
>VNJR01012560.1:0-106005 GCA_008042585.1 Drosophila punjabiensis | reverse complement strand
CTGAGAGCTGAGAGCTGAGAGCTGAGAGCTGAGAGCTGAGAGCTGAGAGCATCATACGTCAGCAGACCTGTACAGAGGCAATGGCCCGACTGACAGATTTTGAAGCGCGGCCTTCTACCTTGCCCCAAATAACAGAAAAGCCAGACCGGGCTTCCCGATCTGACCTCTTTCAGACACCCACATGCAGCCTTTCCGGCCGAGAGGTTTAGTCGCAGTCACACCCTTTTGTCGGCGCTTTTGATTCACGCACAACATGATGGTCAATCCATTCTGACACCAGACGGCGCGCTTCGTTCAAAGACGCTTCAGGATGATGAATGCGATACAGGGTTGTGCAGGCATGGAACGCAGTCACATCCTCAGTGCCAACGTCCCGTAGCTCCTGATACGCCGTGACGACAGCTCGCTCGCATTTACGCGCGATCCGACTTAATTCAACAGCCACAGCATTATCCTTAATTAATAATCACTCTCAACAACGGAGATTAAACGCCAATTCTTACTGATATGCAAGGTTGAATCCGTCTTTAGCGCCGTTCTTCTGATCACAAGTTTTTACATACCCGGCCAAGCGGGTTTTTACGCCCCTACAAGGCCCAGCGGCTTTTCAAAATGGCCGCCACACGCCCGGCCTCGTCCAGCACCTCACGCGGCCAGGGGGAAAGCGTATCGGTGAGGACGCGCACATGCCCGTCCTGTATCAGCCTCCGCGCCAGACGCCCGCGCACGCCCCGCAAATCCTGTTCCCGCTCCATCAGAAAAACCGGCAGATCGGCCACACAGGCCTCCACCAGCATGGCGCTTTCTCCCCCGCCAACCACCACACAATCCGAGCAGGCCATAAAGCCCAGTAGCGGCTCTTCGTCCGGCTCTCCCTGCCGCCAGACCAGCAGAAACGTCTCGGAAAGCCCCATCATAAAGGCCTCTGTCAGGTCCGGCTTGCTGTCATCCCGCACCACGAGCAGTGCTGAGCCGCCCTGCCGGTTGATCAGCCCGGCCAGTTTTTTCCCCTGTAATAATGCCTCTTCCTGCGTGCGGAAGGCGTTTTCTCCCGCCAGCACAGTCACACGCGGAAAAGGCAGATGCTCCAGCCGCTCCTGCCACGCCCTGCGCGCCCGGGCCAGCAAGGCGGGAGAGACAATGGTCATCGGCCCAAGTGTAGGACAGAATCTGGCCGTGGGGTCTGCCGGAGAAGGGGCCACCACAAGGTCAAACGGCATAGAGCGCAGCATCGGGGCCGAGCGTCCTTCATGCCGCACACACCACACAACCGGGCACCCTGCCCTGCGGCCTGCCTTGAGTGCGGCATAACCGGACCGCCAGCCGGAGGCGAGAATCAGCCCTGGCTCCCGCCGCTCTTCCAGAAACGAATCGAGCGCCAGCATTTCCATCCGCACCCGCCGGAACAGGCACCCAAGGCGGGACGCCAGCACGTAGGCAGGTCCGGGGTCTGGCCCCAAGGCGCTCTCCACCACCCAGACAGGCGCCAACTTTGTTACAGAGAAGGTCATTTTCTCATTCCGGCACGCAAGACTGAGATGAAGCATAGATTTTCACGCCGCCGGGGGCTATGCCAAAGCAAATTCCAACCGCCATAGCTAAGGAAGCGCTTCATGACGTCACCCGCCAACCTGGTCGCCCCCCACTCTGGCGAGACCAGCGACTGGGACCGCGATGCGGCCCTGTGCACGGCACGTCTGCTGCTGGAAATCAAAGCCATCAATTTTCGTCCGGAAGAGCCTTATACGCTGACCTCCGGCTGGAAATCCCCGGTCTATATCGATTGCCGCCGCATCATCTTCTTCCCCCGCGCCCGCGCCAAAATCATGGAACTGGGCGTGGAGAAAATCGGCCGTCATGTGGGCTATGAAAGCATTGATGCCGTTGTCGGCGGGGAAACGGCAGGCATCCCCTTCGCCGCATGGATGGCGGACCGCATGATGCTGCCCATGGCGTATGTCCGCAAAAAGCCCAAAGGCTTTGGCCGCAACGCCCAGATTGAAGGCGATGTGCCGGAAAACATGCGCACCCTGCTGGTGGAAGATCTCACCACGGATGGAGCCTCCAAGGTTGCGTTTGCCAATGCCCTGCGCAATGCCGGTGCGCTGATCAATCATGCCTTTGTCATTTTCTATTACGGCGTCTTTCCGGGGGCGCACCAGTCTCTGACAAACATGAACATCTCCCTGCACGCGCTGTGCACATGGTGGGATGTGCTGGAAGCCTGCTCAACGCGTCCTTACTTCTCGGAAGAGGCTGCGGCAGAAGTGCGGCGTTTTCTTGAAAATCCGGCTGCATGGTCCGCCCGCCACGGCGGCGTCGGCAGTCTGGAAGAAGCCGCTGCGTTCAAAGCAAACAAAGATAAGCCGGCCTGAGTTTACCGTGTCATGACCCGTCCTGCTTTCTCCTCGCCCCGTCATATTCTGGCATTTGATTCCGGAATTGGGGGGCTGGGGATTGTCCGGGCGATTCGAACACTCTGCCCCGCCGTTTCTGTCAGCTATCTGGCGGATACGGCGGTTTTTCCTTACGGCGAGCAGGATGATGCCTTCCTGACAGACAGGATTGTCTCCCTGCTTTCCGCCGCTATCCGCAGGTTGCGCCCGCAGGCTGTTGTGGTCGCGTGTAACACCGCCAGCACGCTGGCGCTGGATGCCTTACGCGCTTCCTGCCCGGAGATGCCGTTTATCGGCTGTGTCCCCCCCATCCGCTGGGCCGCCCGCACCACCAGAACCCATGTCATCGGCCTGCTGGCCACACGTGCCACCAGCACACGCCCTTATCTGAGCAGGCTACAGGCGCTGTATGCACCTGACTGCACTCTGATCGCCCATGCGGCGCCGGGCCTTGCCGCCTGTGCTGAGCAGGTGTTCCGGGGGCACCCCGTACCGGATGAAGTGATCCGCGCTGAAATCGACGGCTTGTTTACCCGAGACTGTTCCGCACAGCTTGATACGGTGGGTCTGGGCTGCACGCACTATACCTTCCTGCTGGACCAGCTCCGGGCAGTCTCCCCCCCCGGCATCACATGGCTGGACCCGGCTGAGGCCGTCGCCCGCCATACGGCGACCGTTCTTGAAAGCCTGCCGGACAACATTCCGGCTCCTGAACCGGCCTGTGCATGGTTTACCGCAGAGCCCCCTGAGAGTTCTGCGCTGGTCAGAGCTTTGCCTGCCTATGGCTTTGATACTATTGCTTTATGGGATGCAGAAAACGCCACACATCCTGCCTGAAACCCGTCTGAAAAACAGACGACAATATTTCAGGGAAAGGATCAGAGGGCTTTTGACCTAGCTTGTCCTATCGGACGGCGCTGACCATAAAAAAGGCGGCCCGTAAGCCGCCCTTTTTTACACAAACCGCTTAAATCGCTCTCAGCGTTCGCGACTTGCCGAATAGCTGGCTGTCTCAATCAGCAGAGACCGAATTTCACAATCCGGGAACAGCGCCAGTGCTTCCCGCGCTTTGGCAGCATATTCTTCCGCCTTGCGCAGCGTGACACCGATGGCATCTGTCCGGGCAATCCGGTCCAGAGCAGCCTCCAGATCTTCCGGCTGCTGCTCGGACTCTTCAATCACACGGCGCCAGAAAACGCGGTCTTCCTCGCTTCCGGCTTCATAAGCCGCCAGAACCGGCAGGGTGACTTTCCCTTCCCGGAAATCATCACCCACTTCCTTGCCCAGCACAGCCTGATCGGCCGCGTAATCCAGCGCATCATCCACAAGCTGGAACGCCATGCCCAGATTAGCACCATAGACGCGCAGAGCCTCACGCCATTCCGGTGAGGACTCACCAATCACGGCCCCGGCCTCACACGCGGCCGCAAACAGTGCCGCGGTTTTGCCATAGATCACCTGCAAATACTGATCGACCGAAGTGGAAAGATCATTCTGCGTGGTCATCTGCATGACCTCACCTTCCGCCAGCGTGGCAGACGCGGCAGACAGAATCGCCATCACATCAAGCGAGGCATCAGCCGTGAGAATCTGGAACGCACGCGCAAACAGGAAATCGCCCACCAGCACGGACGCCTTATTGCCAAAAATGGCATTGGCACTGGCAAGCCCACGACGGAGCTGGCTTTCATCCACCACATCATCATGCAGCAATGTCGCGGTATGGATGAACTCAACACAGGCGGCAATTTCAACATGCCGCTGCTTGCCGTCCTGATTATCATATCCGCAGAGCCGCGCCGCAGCCAGCGTCAGCAACGGCCGCAGGCGCTTGCCCCCGGCGGCAACAAGATGCGCGGCCAGTTGCGGGATAAGCGCAACCGGGCTCTGCATCCGTGCAACAATCACCTGATTACAGACGCGCATATCCTGCGCGAGGTAATCGGCCAGGGCTTTTAAGCCCGCTTCTCCTGGCTTACTCACAGAAACACTAGATCCATCCTGGCTTGTGGCCCTGCCAGATTCTGGCAGGCTAACTGCAACACCCAAACGCTATATCCCCCAGCCATGGGATGAGTTGACGCCCAACCATATGCGGGGCACCAGAAAAACGGTCAAGCTTGAACCGCTTCAAGACTGCCAGACACTTTTTGTTAAGACGCGTTTATGGCCCATTCTTCAGACCTTTCTCATGACACTTTGCTGGGGGGGCGCATTGCCTATTCCCAGTTCCGCATTGGGTACAGAACCGGCCTGGAACCTGTGCTTATGGCCGCCGCCATCCCTGCCCGCGCCCCGCAGCGCGTGGCGGAAATCGGCTGCGGCGCAGGGGCAGGACTCCTCTGCCTGAGCCAGCGCATAGCAGGGCTGAACGGTACCGGCGTGGAGCAGAACCCGGAGACAGCCGACCTCGCGCGCCAGAACCTGAGCGCCAACGCACGAGACGCTTTTACCATTCTCAAAGCCCGCTTTCCGGATACCCTGCCGGACGGGCTGTTTGACCATTGTTTTGCGAATCCGCCCTGGCATGCGCCAGATGGTACTGCCTCCCCCACGGAGCGGCGGGATCTCGCCCGCCGGGCGGAACCTGATACCCTGAAACTGTGGATACGCGGCGCGACACGCCTGCTCCGCCACAAAGGCAGCCTGACGCTGGCGCTCCCCGTCAGCCTGATGGCTGCGGCCATTGCACAGTTGACAGAGAGCGGCTTTGGCGGCGTGACGACCTATCCCTTCTGGCCCAAAGCCGGGCGGGAGGTGCGTATTCTACTGCTTCAGGCCCGCTACGGTGTGCGCAGCCCTGCGCGCATGCTGCCCGGCATGATTTTACATGAAGAAGATGGGGGCTTTACTCCACAGGCACGCACCGTGTTGGAAAACGGAGCCGCCCTGCCGGGACTGTAAGAGCTATTTGCGCACAGGAGATTTCCGCACAGGCGCAATGCCCCCACAACGGCTTCCTGCTTCTCTGTGCAGGCATAACGCCTCTCGCACCCTTCTACAGGCTGTAATCAGCTTTCAGGAGCCGAGACCTCACAGTCCCGGCTCCTGCCAGATGACTTACTCGAAAACAGACGCCTCAAAGGCTTCTTCCCACGTCCCTGTGGTGGACGCGCGGCTGTATTCCGTAGCCCGGTTTTCAAAGAAGTTGGTGTGTTCCACCGCGTTCAGCATGTCGTCCAGCCAGGGCAGCGGGTTGGTGGTGGTGTTGTAGAGCGGGTCCAGACCCAACTGGATCAGACGACGGTCGGCAATGAAGTGGATGTAGGTTTTCACCTGCTCCGCATTCAGCCCTTCAACCGCACCCATTTCAAACGCGAGGTCAATAAAAGCCTCTTCATGCTCAACAATGGTCGCGCAGATTTCACGCAGTTCCTGCTGGAACGCATCCGTCCAGATTTCCGGGTTCTCATGCACAAACTCACGGAACAGACGGATAACAGACAGGCAGTGCAGCGTTTCATCCCGCACGGACCAGGAGACAATCTGCCCCATCCCCTTCAGCTTGTTGAAACGCGGGAAATTCAGCAGGATAGCGAACGATGCAAAAAGCTGAAGCCCTTCGGTAAACGCGCCAAAGGCTGCGAGCGTCTTGGCGATTTCATGCTTGCTGTCCACAGAGAACGCCTGCATGTAATCATATTTATCCTTCATTTCCTTATACTTAAGGAATGCAGAATATTCCGTCTCCGGCATGCCCAGCGTATCCAGCAGATAGCTGTAGGCCGCGATATGGATGGTCTCGATGTTGGAGAACGCTGAAAGCATCATCAGCACTTCAGTCGGTTTGAACACCCGGCTGTAATGCTTCATGTAGCAGTTGTTCACCTCAACGTCAGACTGGGTGAAAAACCGGAAAATCTGCGTCACAAGATTCCGCTCGCTGTCATTCAGCACGCGGTGCCAGTCTTTCACGTCATCAGCCAGCGGCACTTCTTCCGGCAGCCAGTGCACGCGCTGCTGCGTCAGCCAGGCATCATAAGCCCAAGGGTAGCGAAAGGGCTTATACACGGGATTAGCGGTCAGCAGGTCAAAGTGCTGTTCCTGTTCGCCCGGTACGGCGGGTGTTTCGCTCATGAGACCATCCTTACAACGGAAAGTTTTAAAATCATCAGGTTACGAGAGGTTATGCCGCCTTACTGGCAGGCCAGACACTCATCATAATTGCTCCCGTTTGTCGCCGGTTCCTCGGCCGTCACACCGGCCCGCTGCGCGGCCTCGGCGGCCAGAACCCCTTCCTTCGTCAGCACGTTACTCACCGTATCCGCACGCTGGATGGACAGGGAGCGGCAGTAATAGAGAGACTTCAGCCCTTTCTTCCATGCCATGTGATGGATCTGGTGCAGGTCACGCTTATGCACATTGGCCGGAAGGAACAGGTTGACCGACTGCGCCTGACACACATACGGCTGGCGATCCGCCGCATGTTCCACAATCCAGCGCTGGTCCAGTTCAAAGGCTGTCTTGAAGACATCCTTTTCCTGCTGCGTCAGGAAGTCGAGGTCCTGCACGCTGCCTTTGTTCAGAGTGATGAAGGACCAGATTTCTTCCGTATCCTTCCCCTTCTCCCTCAGCAAAGTCTGGAGGTGGCGGTTACGCACGGTGAAGGAACCGGAAAGCGTTTTCTGCAGGAACACATTCGCCGCAATGGGCTCAATCCCGGGGCTGGCATTGCCTGCAATAATGGAAATGGACGCCGTGGGCGCAATCGCCATTTTGTTGGAAAAGCGTTCCTGAATGCCATATTCGGCCGCATCGGGGCAGGCTCCACGCACCTCTGCCAGCTTGCGGGAGGCCGCATCGGCCTGCTCACGAATATGCTTGAACACCTTGCGGTTCCAGACTTTGGCCACAACGCCCTCAAACGGCACATTTCTGGCCTGCAGGAAGGAGTGGAAACCCATAACACCCAGTCCGACCGAACGCTCGCGGGAAGCCGCATAGGCCGCCTTCTTCATTTCTGGCGGTGCGCGGTCAATAAAGTCCTGCAACACGTTGTCCAGAAAGAGCATCACGTCTTCAATAAACTGCGGCTTGTCGTGCCACTGGTCCCACGTCTCAAGATTGAGGGAGGACAGGCAGCACACAGCCGTCCGCTGCTTGCCGTGATGGTCGATCCCGGTCGGCAGCGTGATTTCCGAGCAGAGGTTTGAGGTCTTTACCTCAAGCCCGGCCAGCTTATGGTGCTCCGGCCGCGCATTGTTCACATGGTCGGAATAGACAATGTACGGCTCACCCTGCTCCATCCGGGCCGTAAGGATACGAATCCACAGCGCACGGGCCGAGACTTTACGGACAACGGAATTATCACGCGGGGAAAGCAGACCCCATTCTTCATCCGCTTCCACAGCGCGCATAAACGCATCGGACACCAGCACACCGTGATGCAGGTTGAGCGCCTTACGGTTAGGGTCCCCGCCGGTCGGGCGGCGGATTTCTACAAATTCTTCAATTTCGGGGTGCCAGACGGGCAGATACACCGCAGCGGACCCACGGCGCAGCGAACCCTGACTGATTGCCAGCGTCAGGCTGTCCATCACGCGGATGAAGGGGATCACGCCGGACGTCTTGCCGTTGCGGCCCACATTTTCACCAATGGAGCGCAGATTGCCCCAGTAGGATCCAATGCCGCCGCCTTTGCTGGCCAGCCAGACATTTTCGTTCCAGAGGCCGACAATGCCTTCCAGACTATCATTCGCTTCATTCAGGAAGCAGGAAATCGGCAGGCCGCGCGTCGTGCCGCCATTGGAGAGAACCGGCGTTGCGGGCATGAACCAGTGCTGGCTCATATAATCATAAATCCGCTGCGCATGCCCCGCATCCGCCCCGTAATAGGACGCCACACGGCCAAAGAGATCCTGATAGCTCTCATCAGGCAGCAGATAGCGGTTATCCAGCGTCGCCTTACCAAACGGCGTCAGCAGAGCATCCCGCGTGCGGTCCACACGCACCTGATGGTGGCCGGGCAACTGCACCATGTCTTCCAGCTTGCCGGGTTCAAACAGGTCGGCTTCTTCCCCGGAGCCGGACATGGAACGACGGTTTTCATTTTCCTCAACGTCGATCAGACTCATGTGGCGTGCTCCGGTTTTTTGCATTTACGTGATCTGGGTCTGGAGACACAGCAGAGACGCAGGGCTTTGATCCGCGCTCTTGTGCCTCACCATATGTCGCGTTCATGCGACATATGCGCCCCTATATCTAGTGATTTTTTTGCACTCAAACCGTCAAAAAAGTCTTGTGTTTGAAAAGATGGAGTTTTTGGCTGATCATAAATTGTTTCAGCCCTCAAAAGTTTTTTGGCCCGCTCGAATCAGGCCCGACATCTCCATCCGGCGGCGTGACTCTTCAATCCCGTCCGCCACCGCCAGAGCGGCTGCCAGCGCCCGCCGTCCGGCGCGCGCATCGACCTTGACAGCGGCTCCGTCCAGACAGGAGGCCACAAAGGCTTCATGCTCTGCAAACAGAGAATCATGATCTTTCCATGAAATGGCTTCCCGGCGGAATCCGCCTGTGCCGGGCAGCGGCAAACCTTTCTCCCGGCCAATCATGGTCAGTTCCCGCTTGCCGAAGTCGGCTGACAGATAGCCTTCTTCAGAAAACAGACGCATCCGCCGCTCTGTCTTCAGAGAAATACGGCTGGCCGTGATGGTCGCCACACAACCGTTCTCAAAGCGGACGCGGGCATTGGCAATATCTTCATACTCCGAGCTGACTGCCGCCCCCAGTGCATCCACCTGCGCAATAGGGCTGTCCACAATGGCCAGCACCAGATCCAGATCATGAATCATCAGATCGAGAATCACGGACACATCCGTCCCACGCGGTTTGAAAGGCGCGATACGGGTGGCCTCAATATAAAGTGGCCGGGTGATTCGTTTTGTAATGGCCTCATGCTCTGCGGAGTAGCGCAGCAGATGCCCGACCTGACACACCAGCCCGCTCTGCTCCGCCAGAGTAATCAGGAGGTCTGCCTGCTCCAGCGTTGCGGCAACCGGCTTTTCCACCAGCACATGCTTTCCGGCCCGGAGCGCCTCTGTCGCCAGTTCAAAGTGATATTCGGCAGGGGCGGCCACCACCACGGCATCACACGCCGCCAGCAGCTCTTCTACTGACTCCATAACGGGGCAACCGGCCTCTTTCGCGACCTCAGCCGCCCGCTTTGTGTCAGGGTCAAACAGGCCGATCAGTGTCTCGCGCCGGACGTCCTTAATTTTCAGAGCATGATAGCGCCCGAAATGCCCGGCCCCGATCACCCCAACCCGCAAAGTTTTGTCCATTTTTTCTGACCTTCCCGCCCCTGTGCCACACGGCTTTCCGGCCAGCGGTAGCAGCCTCCTGCCGAAACCCCAAAATCAAGATAGCCCGGCAGAAAACAGACCTCCCGTCTGTTCTTGTTACGTTCTTTTTACAAACCGCTCTGAGCCAGCGCTGGCACACATCCCCGGCGCAAAATGAACCATGCCTCCGTAATGAGAGCAGTCTGACGCCCGCAAAAAACCATAAAATTTTTCTTGCATGCCGACTCCGCCCGTTCTGCACAGAACAGCGTCCAGCCGCGCTGCCAGCCGCAGTTCCAGCCTGTTTATCCGCGCAGAATGTGATGCAACCCCGCCACTCCCCCCTGCCGAATCCCCTGTGCAGGGCCAGCAAATGTCTGTGGAGTGTTGCATCACACGCAAGGGAGCGGCATGTTCCGGGCGACAAAAATCGATTGATCAGGTGAGAATGTATTACAGCCGCCTCAAACTGGCCTCGGTACTGGGTGTGTGCCTTTTAGGGCTGCTGCTCTGCCTGCCCAATGGTCTGCGCAACCCCTTCCCCTCCATGCCCTGGCGCCAGATTCATCTGGGGCTGGATCTGCGCGGCGGGTCTTACCTGCTGATGCAGGTGGACCTGAAAAGCCTGACGCATGACAGGTTGCAGACCCTTGCGGACAGCACGCGTGACACGCTGCTGAAATCCCAGCTTGGCTACCGCAACATCACCACCAATGCGGATACCAGCACGGTCTCCTTCATGCCGCGTGATGCGTCTGAAACAGAAGCTGACCTCGCGGCCCTCAGCAAGCTGCCGCGCGTGGTGCCGAACGAATTTACGGTCGCAAAGCAGGAGAATGGCAGCATTGTTCTCACCCTCTCGCCGGAAGCCCTGAAGGCCCGCGCGCGTGAGGCTGTGACGCAGTCCATCGAGATTGTTCGCCGCCGCATTGACGCCACTGGCGCGGTTGACCCGGAAATCACCCGTCAGGGTGATGACCGTATTGTGGTCGAACTGCCCGGCGTGAGCGACCCGGAACGCATCAAGACCCTGCTGGGCACCACGGCAAAAATGACGTTCCGTCTGGTGGACCCCAACCCCATGCACGCAACGGCAGCGCCTCCCGGCGTTAGCCTGCTGCCGATGGCAACCGCAGGGGACGGCCCGCCGCTGCCGGTGTATGACCATGTGGATGTGGACGGCACGGACCTGACCAACGCAGGCGCTGTGATTGATTCCCAGAGCGGCGAATGGGCGGTGACGTTCACCTTCGATTCCGTCGGCACCCATGCGTTCTCAACCGTCACGCAGGCCAATGTCGGCCGTCGCTTTGCGATCGTGCTGGATAACAAGGTGATTGAAGCCCCGGTTATCCGTTCCCCCATTACGGGCGGCAACGGTCAGATTACCGGCGGGTTTGATGCCCAGAAAGCGACAGACCTCGCCCTGATGCTGCGCGCGGGCGCCCTCCCGGCCCCGCTGAGCGTGATGGAACAGCGCACTATTGGCCCGTCTCTCGGGGCCGATTCCATCCGGGCAGGTATGCTCAGTCTGGCCGCAGGTTTTGTGTTTGTTATCCTGTTCATGGCGCTGTTCTATGGCCGCTTTGGCTGGTATGCGAACGTCGCCCTGCTGGCCAACCTTGTACTGATGGTCGCCATTCTCTCCCTGTTTGAAGCCACCCTGACTCTGCCGGGTATGGCCGGGATGCTGCTCACGCTGGGCATGGCGGTGGACGCCAACATCCTGATCAATGAACGCATCCGGGAAGAAGTGGCCCGCGGGCGTACGCCTCTGGCCGCCATGCAGGCCGGGTTTGAACGCGCTACCTCCACTATTGTGGACAGTAACGCGACAGCGCTGCTGGCCCACGTCATGCTGTTTGTGTTCGGCACCGGGCCTGTGCGTGGCTTTGCGCTCACCATCACCATCGGGATCGTGACCACCCTGTTCACGACCCTCCTGCTTTCCCGACTGCTTATGGTCCGCTGGTATGCGCTTACGCGCCCGACCAGCCTGCCGGTCTGAGACGAGGCGCTTATGTTTGGACGTCCTCTCCTGCGTTTTGTGCGCAAGGATACCCACATCAACTTCATGCGCGGGCGCTATGCGGGGCTGATTGTCTCGGCTGCGCTGTCTCTGCTTTCCGTCGTGCTGTTCCTGCATCCGGGCCTGACACTGGGGCTGGACTTCCGGGGCGGCATTGTGGTGGAGGCCAGAACTTCCGGCCCGGCTGACTTCACCAAACTGCGGAATGCTCTGGCCGCCCACAATGTGACCCACGCCTCCATTCAGGCCTTTGGCGCACCGGATGATGTGCTGATCCGCCTTGATGCCGGGGATGAACAGCAGACCAACGCGATTGTGGACACCGTGCGTCATGCTGTTGCGGAAGCACAGCCGGGCACCACAGTCCTGCGGGCGGATGCTGTCGGGGCTTCGGTTTCTTCCGAACTGTTCCGCAACGGGATGCTGGCCCTCGGGCTGAGCCTTGCGATGATTCTGGGCTATATCTGGTTCCGGTTTGAGTGGGAGTTCGCGCTCAGCGCCGTTATCACGCTGGTGCTGGATCTGACCAAAACCATGGGGTTTCTGGTTATCACCGGTTTTGAGTTCGATCTGGTGATGGTTGCCGCCATTCTCACCATCCTCGGCTACTCCACGAACGATAAAGTAGTGGTGTATGACCGCGTGCGTGAAAATCTGCGCAAATACCGCACCATGCCGCTGCGGGAACTGATTGACCTGTCAATCAACGAGACCCTGAACCGCACACTGGGCACGTCCTGCACGGTCTTTCTGGCATCCCTGCCGCTGGCCCTGTTTGGCGGGTCCACCCTGTCCGGCTTTGCATGGACCATGCTGTTCGGGATTGTAGTGGGCACATCGTCTTCCATTTTCATCGCCGCCCCCCTCCTGCTCTTTATGGGCGAAGGTCGCCTGAAGCGGGATGCCAAACCCCCGGCCTCACACAAGAACGCCTAAACGCAAAAAAGCGTTCCACACCGCCGGGTGGGAACGCTTTTTTTATAGGAGCTGTGTGAAACAAACCGCCGCAGGGTTTATCCCCGCGCCATGCTTCAGCGGCTCCTCTCTACTGACAGCACAGCAAGCAACCCGATACCTTCTTCTGCCCCGCTGCGTTGCCCGGCAGGTTTTTAACGGCGAACGACAGAAGGCGGCGTGGGATCTGTCGGTTCGATCACTGCCAGAAAATTCTCCATTGCCTGCCCTGCGTTTTTCAGCCCGGCTCCGGAGGGATTATATTCCGCGTTAAGAATGGCCGTCAGTGCCGCGCGATCCGCATTGACAATCTGGACAAGACGCTCACGCGAGACCTGACCGGACATGACCTGCCCGCGCGCCATGCCGCTGGCAATCACATAGCTGTAAATCAATGTGCGGGGGGTTGGTGTTATCTTCACCATATCGGCGGAAGACTGGCAGCCAGCCAGCACCGTAAGGCCAGCCACTCCGGCCAGCAGGCGAAAAAAAACCGGAAATCCAGAAATGGAGCGCGTCATGCGACGAGCCTACTCCATATCTGTCTTTCCGGTAAATCTCATCAGCGCCCCGCAGGGCGCTTCAGATCAGGCTGAAAAAGCCCTCAGACCTTGCGGGCTGCCAGTTCATCACGGATCTGCTCAAGCAGAACTTCCGTTTTGGTCGGAGCCGGAGGCTCAGCCGGTGCAGCAGCTTCCTGCCCGTGCAGGCGGGTCAGCACTTTTACAAACCAGAAAATGACCAGAGCCATAATCAGGAACTGGATCACGGCATTGGCAAACAGGCCGATATTCAGGGTGACCGCACCGGCTTTCTGGGCTTCCGCCAGCGTTGCAAGATGCGGGCCTTTCAGCGTGATGAAGAGGTTGGAGAAATCAATCCCGCCAATCACCAGACCCAGAAGCGGGTTGAAAATGTCTTTCACAAGGCTGTTCACAATCGCTGTGAACGCGGCACCGATGATGACACCAACGGCCAGATCAACAACATTGCCACGCATGATAAATGCGCGGAATTCGCCCACCCAGCCGGGGGTGTGCAGATGGGATTTCACATCAGCCATAAATTTCTTTGTCCTTAAAGAGCGTACTATACTGACGTCTGTATCCAGCATGACACCTTTTTAACAAGCCTAAACCGCTTCGATTCGCTGACTTTTCTTGTCAGACGTGGCTTTTACAGCAACACCGCGCTGTTTTCCGGCGCACAGCCCGCAAAAACCGGACAATAAGCGCGCATGAGTTGTTGATCCCACCTGCGCAGACGGCTATACGCACTCGCACGCATAGCCCGGTCGGTATCGGGACAGCCTTTTGAACGGAAAGACGCAACACATGAAACCCGGCATTCACCCTGACTACCACGAAATCACCGTCATCATGACCGATGGCACCGAATACAAAACCCGCTCCTGCGCAGGCAAGGCTGGTGACACGCTCCGTCTGGACGTGGACACAAAGTCCCATCCGGCATGGACCGGCGTGCAGCGCATGATGGACACCGGGGGCCAGGTTGCGAAGTTCAACAAGCGCTTTGCTGGTATCGGTACGCGCTCCAAATCCTGATCTGCGCCTTCTTACGCAGACTGGTTGAAAAATCGGAAACCCCGCCTCTTGAATCAGGAGGCGGGGTTTTCCACGTTTAGCCCTGAGGACAATGCCCGAAAACGGGGTTTCCTCTTGTTATCCCTGCCGCATTACGCCCGCCAGACCGGGGGCGCCCCTGCGGCAAGACCTTGCTGAACGAGGAGGTTTTTTGACCATGAGTTACGATTTTGCACCGCTTTTCCGCACCGCTATCGGTTTTGACCGTCTGGCACAGGTAATGGACACCGCAGCCCGTAGTGCTGCAACCCCCAGCTACCCCCCTTATGACATCGCCAAAACCGGGAATGACAGTTACGCGCTGACCATGGCCATTGCCGGGTTTGGCCCGGACGATATTGAGCTGGTTGTGCAGGATAACACCCTGATTGTCTCCGGTCGCGTGAGCGACCCGCAGAATGAAGGGGAAATTCTGCATCGCGGCATTGCCCGCCGCGCCTTTGAACGCCGCTTTGCACTGGCAGACCATGTGGAAGTCACTGGAGCAGACATGAATAATGGCCTGCTGCGTATTTCTGTGCGCCAGATTGTGCCGGAAGCCCTCAAGCCGCGCCGTATTCCCGTGCAGTCCGGCGCGGCATCTGAACTCACGCCAAAAGCTGAGACAACCGCACCGGAGCAGCCCGGCCTGCACAGGCCGCTCACTGTGCCTCCGGCGGCTGCCGCGGCATAATCACACCCGGTCAACACCGTAAAAAAGGGGGAACGCCGGTTCCTCCTTTTTTATAAGAGCGCATTTGTCGCTTGACCTGTGAGGGACGCTCCCCCCATATCGTCGCCACAGATGCGCGCCGGCAGGCACGCGGGCCTTCGGAATGGTTTCCGGACCGTCAGTTTCTCCGGTGCCTGCGCAAGCGCCGCCCGACGACAGGATGGAAGCAATGACGACCTTACCGCTGATGCCCAAGGCCACCGCCGTGTGGCTGATTGAAAAAACCGCCCTGAGCTTTACTCAGATTGCTGAGTTCTGCGGGATGCACCCGCTTGAAGTGCAGGCTATTGCCGATGGTGAGGTTGCTCAGGGGATTGTCGGGTATGACCCCGTTGCCAACCACCAGCTTAAGCAGGAAGAAATTAGCCGCTGCGAGGCTGACCCTGACGCCCGGCTGAAAATTCTGCCCACCAATAATCCGGTCAAGCGCCGCTCAAAAGGCGCACGCTATACGCCGGTCGCCAAACGCCATGACCGTCCGGACGGGATTGCCTTCCTGCTGCGCAACTTCCCGCAGCTGAATGACCTGCAGATTGTTAAGCTGCTGGGCACCACGAAGGACACCATTGCCAAAGTGCGTGACAAGCAGCACTGGAACACGCCCAACATCAAGCCGCGTGACCCTGTGACCATCGGCCTGTGCAGCCAGATGGACCTGAACGCTGCTGTGAACGCCGCCACCACGCGCCTTGAGCGCGAAGGGCTGGAAATTCCGCAGCCGCCGCCGATGGATGTGATGGAACACGAGAAGAGCGGAGAGTAATCTCTCCGCGGCACTGGCGCACGCTGCGTCCGCCAGTGCCTTATTTTTTGCCAGTTTCTGGCAGGTTTCAGTCAGTCTCTCTGATTAAAAAGAGACGCTTTAGTCCCAGCTGCCCGCCCATAGGGCCGGGATACAGGGGGACTATGCTCTGTCAGGCAGACAGGCGCTCAATTTCTTCCTTGAGCCGCAGCTTCTGCAATTTGAGACACATCAAAACACGTTCATCCGGTCTGGGCCGTCCGCCTTCCGAGGAGATCTGTTTATCGATCCGTGAGTGGCGGGATTTAAGACTCTCAATCCTGGACTGGTAGGTCATTGACTGCCTCCATTCGGTTGATGACACCTCACGGTAACGCACTCTCCGCGTGTTTTTTCATGTTTTTTTCACACTTCAGGCATTTTCGGTATGCGATAATCGCATATCTAAATTTTCTTCTTTTGCCGCTGGTCTCCGCCTCGCGCATGCGCAAAACTAGACTTAGAAAACTCTGGCAGACTCTGAAAAACCCCGTTCACACAGAGTCCTCATGCCACGCAGGAGAGGGACTAAAATGCTGAAAGACCGCGATTCACTCCTCGGCCAGCTCCATGAACTCCGCAGTGAACATCGTGATCTTGATACCATCATCACCCGGCTGACCGACGGCACGATCCTGACAGACCAGTTGCATCTCCAGAGGCTGAAAAAACGCAAATTACTGCTCCGCGACCGGATAACATGGCTTGAAAGCGAACTGATCCCCGACGATATTGCGTGACCATTTTTTCCACAGACCGGATCGTGCATCATCGTGAGCGAAACTGCCCCCCTGCCAACCGCCCCATCTCAGGACGCCAGCCTTACCCCTAAGGTTGGCATTATCATGGGCAGTCAGTCGGACTGGGAGACCATGCGCCACGCGGATGCCATCCTGACAGAGATGGGTATCCCCCATGAAACTCTGATTGTCTCCGCCCACCGCACGCCGGACCGTCTGGCGGATTATGCCAAAACCGCCGCAGACCGTGGCCTGTCCGTTATTATCGCCGGTGCGGGGGGGGCTGCCCATCTGCCGGGCATGTGCGCCGCATGGACCCGCCTGCCCGTGCTGGGCGTGCCCGTAGAATCCCGTGCCCTGAAAGGCATGGACAGCCTGCTCTCCATTGTGCAGATGCCCGGCGGCGTACCCGTTGGCACACTGGCTATCGGGGCGTCCGGCGCCAAAAACGCCGCCCTTCTCGCCACCTCCATCCTCGCCCTGCAGGACCCGGAACTGGCTGCAAAACTGGATACATGGCGCGCTCTGCAAACCGCGTCCGTTGCCAATACCCCGATTTCTGAAAACGACTGATGCCTGCTTCTTCTTCCCGTTCGCCTTCCGCCGCCCCTCTTGCGCCCAACGCCGTGATCGGCATTGTTGGCGGGGGGCAACTGGGGCGCATGTCGGCTGTTGCCGCCGCCAAACTTGGCTTCCGCGCACATATTCTCACGCAGGACCCGCATGGCCCGGCAGCGCAGGTTGCGCATCAGGTCACGCTCGGCGCGTATGATGATCACAAGGCGCTGGACGCCTTCGCCCGCGCGGTCGATGTGATCACGTTCGAGTTTGAAAATATCAGTGCCGATGCGCTGGACTGCCTCGCACAGCACTGCCCGGTTCGCCCCTCCGGTGCCATTCTGCGCACCAGTCAGGACCGTCTGGCAGAAAAAACCTTTTTGTCAGACGCGGATATCCCGCTAGCCCCGTGGATGGCTGTCACGGACCACGCCTCTCTGCATGCCGCAGCGGAAACGCTTGGCTTCCCGTTCATCCTGAAAACCACCCGCAACGGGTATGACGGGAAAGGGCAGGCCCGCGTGTATGAGGCCTCCCAGCTGGAAGCGGCCTTTGCTTCCCTCGCCCCGCATCCGCTGGTGGCGGAAGGCATGGTGGATTTCGCGTGTGAAATCAGCGTGATGGTTGTGCGCGGCACGGACGGCACAACACGCTGCTTCGCACCCGGCCTCAATTATCACCGGGACGGTATTCTGGACCTCACACTGGCCCCCGCCCCCGTGCAGGAAGAAACCGCGCAGCGTGCTCAGGCCCTTGCCACTGCCATTGCGGAAAAACTGGACCTGATCGGTATTCTCGGCGTTGAGATGTTTATTGACCGGACAGGCACTCTACTGGTGAATGAAATTGCCCCGCGCCCGCATAATTCCGGCCACTGGACTATGGATGCCTGCCCGGCGGACCAGTTTGACATGCATATCCGCGCCGTGGCCGGCCTGCCCCTGCCTCCGGCCCTGCGCCATTCTGACGCCGCGATGAAAAATCTTGTCGGCCCGGATGATATGGCGCTCTGGCCGGATATTCTCGCGACCCCCGGCCATATTCCGCATCTGTACGGCAAGGCCGAAGCCCGCGCGGGCCGCAAGATGGGGCATGTGAATATCCTGTTCCCCTATGGCAGCCTGCCCGGAGCTCTGGGAGTTCAGGACGCCCTTGGCCCTCTGGCAGACAAGCCGGAAACGGAAGACAACGACCAGTAAGACATAAAGCCGCCGCCTCAAAACGTCGGCTTTAGAAAAATCCCTCTTCTTTCAGGCTGCACAGGCGGCCACTGCCGATAATAATATGGTCCCAGACCGTCACGCCCAGAAGGCTGGCCGCCTGCGTAATCCGCTGCGTCATGAGGATATCATCCTGCGAGGGTGAAGGGTCCCCGCTGGGATGATTATGGACCAGCACCAGAAGACGCGCTTCAAGTTCCAGCGCCCGCCGCATGACTTCTCTTGGGTAAATGGGGGTGTGGTCTACCGTGCCGCGCCCCAGCATTTCATCCGCCAGCAGGCGGTGCGCGGCATCGAGAAATAACACCCGCACCTGCTCAACCCGCTCATGCGCCAGCACCGCACTCAGATACGCCCTGAGCTGTGCCCTGTCCGCCAGCACCCCGGTACGGCTGAGACGCGCTTTGTGCAACCGCACGGCGGCTTCCTGCACAAGACGCAGCGCAACCCGGAGCGCCGGGGTCTGCCCCACCGCCGCCAGCATCGCCTGATCCGGCGCGGACAGGAGCGCCGCCAGAGACCCGAACTGACGCAGCAGAGACGTCGCCCATATGTCCGCAGACGGGTGTTTGGGCGCAGCCAGCGTAATAAGCTGCGTCAGAACTGTGTGATCATCCGGCAGACCAGCCGAAACCCGTGCGTCCGAAAGCCCCGGGAAAAACGGCAGATCGGGCAAGGGGGGCCGCTCCGGCACCATCTCGGCCTGAAGCCTGAATCCCGCAATATCCGCCAGTTCCGACCGGGACTGCCGCCCTTTGCTTTTAGGGAGTCGACTCACCATGCCTGCTGTTCCAGATGCCGGAAACTGCGCCACCGGCGGCCTTTCAGCACCACATGGTCATGCATGGTGACAGCCAGCAAAGGCGCTGCCTGCAACAAAGCCTGCACAAGGGCCCCGTCATGCAAAAGCTGGCGGTCCGGCTGCACGTCAGCCCCTGCCAGCCTGACAGTAATCAGGGAACAGGCATGCAACGCCAGCGCCCGCTGCATAATAGCTGAGACAACCTGCGGTACCGTGAAGGACTCATCCCCTTCCCCATGCATCGCCGGGCTCTCAGTCGGCAGTACTTCGTCGGCCAGCAAATGGTTCCGGCTATCCAGAAACAGAAGATGTAGAGACCCTGCCTCAGCCGTTGCCAGATGCGCGGCACAATAAGCCAGAAGCTGATCCCAGCTTCCAAGGTCAGAACGCACCGGCTCCTCTGGCGCGCCAAGCCTGTCTGCCGCCAGCGGCACCAGCCCCAGCAGGGCCGCATTGCTGCGCGTTGCCCCTGCGGCTTTCAGAGCCTCGGCCGGGGCTTCCAGCACCGCCGCCAGAGACCCAAACTGATTGATCAGCGCCTTGGCCAAAGGTTTGGTATCCCGCCGGGGCACCCCCGGAAACAGAAGCATTTCCAGCAGTTCATAATCAGCCAGAGAGGCCGCACCGGCACTCAGCACCCGTACGCGCATCCGCTGCCGGTGCCCCGCAGGCCCGGTGGACGAAAAAGGGACACCCCCTTCCCCGCTTTCAAAACTGCTCGGTTTTTCTCCTCTTTCAGAGGATACCATGCCACTGCTCCGATTGGCCTCAGGCTTTCAAGACGATATAAGGGCAAAGTGAATATGTCCGAAAACCCTTCCTCCGCGCTTTTTTCATCATCATCAGGCCAAGGCGAGTCCTATCTCGCGCGTCTGAACCCCGAACAACGCGCGGCGATTGAGACCACTGACGGCCCCCTGCTAGTTCTGGCCGGTGCGGGTACAGGCAAAACACGCGTGCTGACAACACGTTTTGCCCATATCCTGCTGACAGACCGGGCCAAACCCTGGCAGATTCTGGCCGTCACCTTCACCAACAAGGCCGCCAAGGAGATGCGGGAACGTGTCTCTCTCCTGCTCGGCAGTCCGGCGGAAGGGTTATGGCTGGGCACCTTCCATGCTCTGTGCGCACGGATGCTGCGCCGCCATGCGGATTATGTGGGGCTGACAAGCAGCTTCACCATTCTGGATACGGATGATCAGCTTCGCCTGCTCAAGCAGCTTATCGCGCCCTTCCAGATTGATACCAAACGCTGGCCCGCCCCCGGTATTCTGGGCGTTATCCAGCGCTGGAAAGACCGGGGACTGACACCGGAGCGCGTGACGGATTCCGAAGATTCCGATTTTGCGGACGGCCATTGCCGCGCCATTTACCGCGCCTATCAGGAGCGGCTGATCCAGCTGAACGCCTGTGACTTTGGGGACCTCATGCTCCATGTCACGGAAATCCTGCGCACGCGGCCTGATGTGCAGGCGCAGTATCAGCGGCTGTTCCGCTATATTCTGGTGGATGAATATCAGGACACCAACACCGTCCAGTATCTGTGGCTGCGCCTGCTGGCCCTGCGCCCCGGTGAACCCGCCAATATCTGCTGCGTGGGGGATGATGATCAGTCCATCTATTCCTGGCGCGGGGCGCAGGTCGGTAACATTCTGCGATTTGAAAAAGATTTCCCCGGCGCAGAGATTGTCCGGCTGGAACGGAATTACCGCTCCACTCGGCATATTCTGGGCGCAGCCGCCGGGCTGATTGCCCATAATGATGAACGGCTGGGCAAAACCCTGCGCTCAGGCCGGGAGGATTCTGACGGCGAAAAAGTCCTCGTCGTCGGGGTCGGCGATTCTGACCATGAAGCGCGGGATGTCTGCGCCATGGCCGAGAAAATGCAGCGTGACGGCCACTCTCTGGCGGAAATGGCCATTCTGGTCCGCGCCGGGTTCCAGACCCGCGCATTTGAAGAAAAGCTGGTGCAGAGCGGCGTGCCTTACCGCATTGTCGGCGGTGTGCGCTTTTATGAACGCGCTGAAATCCGCGATGCACTGGCTTATATGCGTGTGCTGAACCAGCCTGCGGATGATCTGGCGTTTGAACGCATTCTCAACACCCCCAAACGCGGCATGGGGCCTGCCGGGGTGCAGAAGCTGCATGCCGCAGCCCGCAGCCGTCAGGTTCCTCTGACGGAGGCAACCAAAATCCTGCTGGCGGAAAAAGTGCTGAAAGGGAAAGTGGGCGATCAGGTTCAGGCCCTGATGACCGCACTGGACACCACGCGCGATATTCTGGCGCGGGAAGGCCATGTAGTGGCCATCGAGCACCTGCTGGAAGAAAGCGGTTATCTGGCCATGTGGCAGGCCGATACCTCGCCCGAAGCCCCCGGACGGCTGGAAAACCTGAAGGAACTGGTCCGCGCTCTGGCCGACTTCGGCACGCTGGGCGAGTTTCTGGAACATGTCGCGCTGGTCATGGAGCATGATGAAAACGCTGGAGATGCCCGCATCTCGCTCATGACCCTGCACGGCGCCAAAGGGCTGGAATTTGATGTCGTTTTCCTGCCGGGCTGGGAAGAAGGGGTTTTCCCCTCCCAGCGCACGCTGGATGAAGGCGGCAATTCGGGGCTGGAGGAAGAACGGCGGCTTGCCTATGTGGGCATTACCCGCGCGCGCAAACATGCCATGATTTTCCACGCGGCCCGGCGGCGCATTTACGCCAACTGGCAGGATTCCATGCCCAGCCGCTTTCTGGATGAACTGCCGGATGACCATATTATCCGGCAGGAAGAGCGCGATGCCTCCCTGCGCGGGCTGCGGGCCACGGAGTCCGTCTTTGCAGGCGGCACCCCTCTGGTGGCCCGCAGGCGGCGGGATCCGCTGGCCGGAAACACTCCCACGTTCCAGCTTGGTGAGCATGTGCGCCACCCCCGCTTTGGGGAGGGCATTATTGTCTCAGCCGATCACCATCATGTTGATGTCGCGTTTGAAGGCGTCGGTATCAAACACCTCCTCTCCTCCTTTTTAGAGAAACTTTAATGGCCGTTGCTCCCCGTCGTCACGCCACCGCTCTGGAAACGGTTGCGGTCACCGTTCCGGAACCTGCCGTAGAAGCGTTTGAAAACGCGATTGGCAGTGTCTGCACCACGGTTGGTATTTTTGAAGCCAACCCGGAAGGCACGCTGTGGCGTGTGGAAGGCGTGAAAGACGCCGGGCACCGTGAGGATGAACTGGCCGCCGCCCTCGTGCTCGCGCAACTGACCACCGGCGTAAACGCTGCGCTGGAGCGGGATGCGACAGAGGCCGAAGGCTGGCTGGCCCGCACCTATGAATCCTTCCCCGAGCAGGATGTCGGGCAGCGGTTTGTTATCCGCGGCACCCACCTGCCGGATGTTAAACACCCCACCCGCATCGCCCTGACGCTAGATGCCGGTGTGGCTTTTGGCTCTGGCGAACATGGGTCCACCCGTGGCTGCCTGCGCGCGCTGGAACGGATTGCTTACCGCAAACCCCGTAATATTCTGGACCTTGGCTGTGGCTCCGGCATTCTGGCCATGGCCGCCGCAGCCCTGCTGCATAAAAAGGTTCTGGCAGTTGATATTGAACCGTGGTCCGTGCGCGTGGCCGCGCAGAATGCGGAGCGCAACGGGCTGGGGCGTGCGCTCACCTGCCGTCTGGGCAATGGCTGGAAAACCCCGGAAATCCGGCACAATGCTCCGTATGATCTGGTGTTTGCCAACATTCTGGCCCGCCCGCTCTGCCTGATGGCCAAAGATCTGGCCCACAATCTGGCTCCCGGCGGCACGGTCATTCTGGCAGGGCTGCTCCGCACCCAAATCCGGATGGTGCTGGCCGCACACCGCAGGCTCGGGCTGATACTGGAACACATCTTTACAGAGGGTGACTGGGCCACACTGGTCCTGCGTCGCCTTTATACCCCCAAGCCCTGAAAACCCGGCCTGCATGCCCCCATGCAGGCTTTTTAGTCCGCATATTTTTCCAAGATCGTCTTTAAAGGTCCGCCATGCCGTCCGCTTCTGCCTCCCGCCTCGCCGCTCTGCGCACCCTCCTGCAACAGCACGGGCTGGATGGGCTGATTATTCCCCATAGTGATGAATTTCTGGGAGAATACACCCCGCCCTGCGCTGAACGTCTGGAATGGCTGACGGGCTTTAGCGGCAGCGCAGGCATGGCCGTGGTTCTGGCGGACTCCGCAGCCGTATTCTCGGACGGTCGCTACATCACCCAGATGGATCAGCAGGTGGATGGCTCCTGCTGGGAACGCCAGCATATCTATCAGACACCGCCCAGCGCGTGGCTTGCCAGCAAAGCCCCGAAAGCCGCCCGTATCGGCTATGATGCCCGGATCATGAGCAGCGCGGAACTGCGGCCTTTCACGACGCTGGATGGCATCACCCTGGTCCCTACCGACGGCAATCTGACGGATGTCCTCTGGACAGATCGCCCCGCCTTCCCGGCAGCCCCCGCCACCATTCACCCGCTGGTTTATGCGGGCGAATCCTCACAGGACAAACGGACCCGTCTGGGGCAGACTCTGGCAGAATCCGGGCAGGCCGCCGCTGTGCTGAGCGATTCGGCCTCTGTCGCGTGGCTGCTAAACATCCGGGGCACGGACATCCCCTGCACGCCCGTTGTGCTGGCATTCGCCGTACTGCATGCCGATGCCTCTGTGGACCTGTTCCTTCAGGCCAGTAAACTTCCGGCAGACGTAAAGGACTGGCTGGGGCCGGACGTACGCGTGCATGAACCCGAGACACTGGACAGCGTACTGGCGACACTCAGCGGCAAGACCGTTGGCGTGGACCCGGCAAGCAATGCCGTCTGGTTCACCCAGACCCTGACCCGCCACGGCGCCACGGTGCAGGACAGCCCGGACCCGTGCCTGCTGCCCAAAGCCCGCAAAAACGCCACCGAACAGGCAGGCAGCCGCAAGGCGCACCTGAAAGACGGCATTGCCCTGTGCCGCTTCCTGCACTGGCTGGATACGGAAGAAGCCCGCGGCACGACCGAGCTTCAGGCCGCCACCCGGCTGGATGCCTTCCGGGCAGAAGGCGCTGACTATCGCGGCGAATCCTTCCCCGCCATTTCCGGCGCGGGGCCGAATGGCGCTGTGATCCATTATCGCGTTACCCCGGAGAGTGACCGGGTTCTGAACGCCAATGAAGTCTATCTGATTGATAGTGGCGGCCAGTATCCGGAAGGCACGACAGATGTAACCCGCACCGTCTGGACCGGCCCGGATGCCGCCCCTGCCCGCCTGAAGGAAACCTTTACCCGCGTCCTGCGCGGCAATCTGCGCCTTGGCCGCGCCCGCTTCCCCGCTGGCACAACAGGCCATGCGCTGGATGCACTGGCCCGGTATGACCTGTGGCAGGCCGGTCTGGATTATGACCACGGGACAGGCCACGGCGTAGGCAGCTTTCTCTCGGTGCATGAAGGCCCGGCGCGGATTTCCAAAAACCCGTCCGCCATCACGCTGCAGGACGGCATGATTCTGTCCAACGAGCCCGGCTATTATGAACCCGGCGCTTACGGCATCCGGCTGGAAACACTCGTACTGGTGCATGAAAAGGACGGTGAGAACCGCCCCGGTTATGCGTTTGAGACGCTGACTCTGGCCCCGTTTGACCGCAGGCTGATCGATACGGCGGTTCTGGGCGAGGAAGACTGCCAGATTCTGGATGCCTACCATGCGCAAATCATGGAGCAGATCGGCCCTCACCTGCCGGAAGAGGCCAGAAACTGGCTGAAAGCCGCCTGCGCGCCCCTCAAGAGGGCGTGAGAGGCGGGTTTTTTCGCAACTGGTCACGCAATTGGGAATCGCCTGCTGGACGGAAGAAGAGCAGAAAAGTTGCGAAGTGAAGGGAGCTTCCAGAATGACGACAGACAGCAAAACCATCCCCACTACTCTTATCGCCGGTGATGGGATCGGCCCTGAGATTGTTGACTCGGTTACCGAAATTCTTGATGCCGTTGGCGCCCCGTTCGAATGGGACCGCCAGCTTGCCGGCATGGCCGGTGTCGATGCGGTGAATGACCCGCTGCCCAAACAGACCATTGAGAGCATCCGCCGCACCGGCCTTGCTCTGAAAGGCCCGCTGACCACACCGGTTGGTGGCGGCTTCAAATCCATCAACGTCACCCTGCGTCAGGAATTTGGGCTGTTTGCCAACCTGCGCCCCACCAAGACGATTGTGCCCGGTGGCAAGTTCGACAAGATTGATCTGGTCCTGTTCCGTGAAAATCTTGAAGGCTACTACGCCGCCATGGAACACTACATTCCTGTTGGGGATGACCCGAAGGGCATTGCCCTGAGCAGCGGCTTCAACTCCCGCACGGAATGCCGCCGCATTGTAAAGTTTGCTTTTGAGTATGCGCTCAAAAACAACCGCAAGACGGTGACCATTGTTCACAAAGCCAATATCCTCAAACTGCTGACCGGCCTGTTCCTTGAAGAAGGGCGCAAGGTTGCTGAGGAATATAAAGGCCGCGTTGCCTTTAATGAGCGGATTGTCGATGCCTGCGCCATGCAGCTTGTCATCAATCCCTGGCAGTTTGACGTGATTGTCACCACCAACCTGTTTGGTGATATCCTGTCTGACCTTACGGCTGGCCTTGTTGGCGGTCTGGGCATGGCTCCGGGCGCAAACATTGGTGAAAAAGCCGCTGTGTTTGAAGCCGTGCACGGCTCTGCACCGGATATTGCCGGACAGGGCATCGCCAACCCGCTGGCCCTGCTGCTGGCTGCCGTCATGATGCTCCAGCATGTGGGTCGTCAGGATCTGGCAGACCGGATTGACCTTGCGATCAAAAAGGTCATCACGGATGGCGGCCTCCGCACCAAGGATCTGGGCGGCAACGCAACGACGAAAGATCTCACCGCCGCTCTCAAACAGCAGCTGGTCTGAGTTCTTTCAAAAAACGGGAGTGCGGTTTGCGCCGCCTCCCGCTTTTTTTGAGACATTTCTGCGTTTTCTCTCGTCGTTTCTTTACACAGGTCCCGCTGCGGCGCGTATCATAACGCTATGATACCAAGCTTTTCCGGCCAGTGGCCCCTGCTCCGGCTTTCTCCGTCCTGCATCATCTCGGTCACAGACCATGCGCCGCGTTACACGGCAGACGCAGAGGCTGAGATCACTCGCATCTGGGCAGCCGCCTGCCAGAAAACCCCGGCCCTTTTCAACGGCTGCGTTTTTTCCGCAAACCGCGTGACCCGTACAGAAATTTCCGGCCACTGGACAGAATATCGCGCTGTTCTGGCCCAGATGAAAAATCCGGCCTTATTCCCGCACCTGCGCCTGCAACCGCTTGCCGTAATCGGCCTGCTGGAAACACCGGAAGGCTTTGTGCTGGGCCGCCGCCACCCCTCCTCCTTATATCAGGGCAATTTCTGGCAGAGCCCGCCTGCTGGCAGTATTGAACGCCGGGGGGACAGCACAGACGTGCATCTGGGCGAGCAACTTCTGGCAGAAGCTGAGGAAGAACTGGGCCTGCCCTCCGAGAGCCTGAGCGTTGGGCCGCCCTGCCTCATTGCCCGCCATCCCGGCACGCGCATTCTGGATATTGGCATCCCCATGCGCACGCCTCTGTCGTTCAGCACGGTCGAGGCGCTGTGGAAACAGTCAGCCAATCAGGAATATGACCAGCTGGCACTCGTACCGCGCCAGACTGTCAGAGAATGGCTTGACGGCCCCGACCTGCTACCGACCTCCCGCGCCCTGCTGGCAGCAACCTGCTCATGACTTCACGCCAGACCTCTTCACGCTCTCAAAGCTCAGACAGCCCTGACAGCCTTGAAAGTCCTGAGCATATTGCTGGCCCCAGCCCTGCTCTGGTCCGGGTCATTGCCGCGGCCTGCGGGCTGATTGTTGCAAATCTTTATTACGCACAGCCTCTGGCCGGGCCGATCAGCGCCGCACTTGCCATGCCGGAAAGCCAGTCGGGCCTGATTGTCACCATCACCCAGATTGGCTACTGCCTCGGCCTGCTGCTGATTGTCCCTCTGGCCGACCTGCTGGAAAACCGCAGCCTGATTGTGTGGATGACGCGCCTTGTCATGCTGGCTCTTCTGGCGCTGCCTTTTTCACACCACCCCCTCCCCTTCCTGTTTGCCATTGGTCTGGTGGGCGTTCTCTCCGTAGCTGTGCAGATTCTGGTGCCTCTCGCGGCCAGTCTCGCCCCGGAGGCCATAAGAGGCCGCGTGGTTGGCAATGTCATGAGCGGGCTGATGCTGGGCATCATGCTGGCCCGGCCGGTTTCCAGTTTCGTGACGGAATTTTCCTCATGGCACACCATTTTCCTGATCTCCGCCGGGATCATGCTGGTGCTGTCCGTCCTGCTCCAGCGCGTGCTGCCTGAGCGCAAACCGGCCACACAAAGCCATTACGGCGCGTTGCTCAGTTCCATGCTTGCGCTGTTGCTCACCACAAAAGCGCTGCAACGGCGCGCCTTTTATCATGCCTGTCTGTTTGGGTCCTTCAGCCTTTTCTGGACGGTTACTCCTCTGCTGCTGGCCAGCCCGCCTTTCCAGTTTTCTCAGGGGCAGATTGCGCTGTTTGCGTTTGTGGGTGTTGCGGGCGCTATTGCTGCCCCCATCGCGGGGCGCATTGCCGATAAAGGTTGGACATGGCCCGCAAGCCTTGCCGCCATGGCGCTGGTGTCGGTCGCCTTTCTGGCAAGCCTTGCGGTGCCGCATGGTCTTTTTATCGGCGTGCTGACACTGGCGGGGATTCTGATCGACTTTGGGGCCACTGCCAATCTGGTGCTGGGGCAGCGCGTGCTGTTTGTGCTCCCCGCAGAAAACCGCGCCCGCCTGAATGGGCTTTATATGGCGATTTTCTTTATGGGCGGTGCCGCAGGTTCAGCCCTCGGTAGCTGGGCTTATGCGCACGGGGGCTGGCCGCTGGCGGCAGCACTTGGGGCTGCTTTTCCCGCACTCGCTTTTATCGTCTGCCTGACGGAAAAGCGTTGAGAAGACCCGGCACCGGCCACCCGGTGCCGTTATTCAACCCGGTTATTTAATCTCAAGCCCGATCTGCTTGATATCATGGAAGGTGATATCCGGGTTCTGCTCCTGCGTGCGGCGCATCATGAAGGCGGATGTTGCAAGGAACACCGGATCATCATCCAGATCGTCCGCCATGGCTGAGCGGTTTGCCATAGCAAAGGCCTCAATCTTCTCACGCCGGCCGGTCACCCAGCGCGCCAGAGAAAACTGCACGGCATCAAACCCGATTTCCACGCCATATTCCGCCTTCAGGCGCGCCTGAAGCACGTCAAGCTGGAGCGTGCCCACCACACCGACAATCGGCTGTGCGCCATCCTGCGGTTTGAAGAGCTGCACGACCCCTTCCTCCGCAAGCTGCGTCAGCGCCTGTTTCAGCTTCTTGGCCTTCATGGCGTCATTCAGCCGGACGCGCCGCAGAATTTCCGGCGCAAAATGTGGCACGCCAGTAAATTTAAGGTCTTCGTTTTCAGTTAGCGTATCCCCAATACGCAGCGTGCCGTGGTTGGGAATACCCACAACATCACCCGCAAAGGCTTCTTCCGCCAGCTGACGGTCCCGCGCAAAAAAGAACTGCGGCGTATGCACGGCAAAATTCTTGCCCGTGCGGCTATGCCGCAGGCGCATGCCGCGCGTCAGCTTACCCGAACAGATGCGGGCAAAGGCAATACGGTCCCGGTGGTTGGGGTCCATATTGGCCTGAATTTTAAAGACAAGCGCCGTCATCTCTTCTTCATCAGCCTTGACGGTGCGGCTTTCCGCCACCTGATCGCGCGGGGACGGCCCAAAGGCCACAAGCGCGTTCAGAAGGTCGGTCACACCGATTTCCTTCATCGCACTCCCGAAGAAAACAGGCGTCAGATGCCCTGCATCAAAGGATTCCCGGTCAAACGGCGGCAGGGCGGCTTCCGCCAGCTCCAGCTCTTCCGCTAGCTGCACCATACGCGGGTCGGACTGCGCCAGCTTTTCCTGCGTATGGACTTCCTTTGTCCGCAGGTCATACGTGCCCACAAAGCCGGCGGCACGACCAATCGGCCAAGTGGCGGGGGATGTATCCAGCGCAAGGGCAGACGCAATTTCATCCAGCAGGGCAAACGGGTCCTGCGCTTCACGGTCCATCTTGTTGATGAAGGTGACAATGGGGATATCGCGCAGACGGCAGATTTCAAACAGCTTGCGCGTCCGGTCTTCAATGCCCTTTGCGGCGTCAATCACCATCACGGCAGAGTCAACCGCCGTCAGGGTCCGGTAAGTATCTTCCGAGAAGTCTTCATGGCCCGGCGTATCCAGCAGGTTGAAGATGCACCCGCCATATTCAAAGGTCATGACCGAGCTGACCACGGAAATGCCGCGGTCCCGCTCAATGGACATCCAGTCAGACCGGGTGCGCCGCCGCTCACCCTTGGCCCGCACGTTTCCGGCAAGCTGGATGGCCCCGCCTGCCCGCAGAATACGTTCCGTCAGCGTGGTTTTACCAGCATCCGGATGCGAGATGATCGCAAACGTACGGCGGCGGGTAATTTCCGTGCTGAGGTCAGTCGCGAACGTTTCAGACATAACAGGCAATCCGGCTGGAAAAGAGACAGGTTAAAACGGCAAACGCCGGATGGAGAGGGGAACCCTCCACCCGGCGCAGCACAAATCGGGCCGAAGCGCCGATTAACGAGAGTAGTATTCGACCACCAGGTTCGGTTCCATCTGCACCGGATACGGCACATCAGCGAACTTCGGACCACGGACAAACGTGCCCTTCATCTGGCGGTGATCAACGTCCATATATTCCGGAACGTCGCGTTCACCCGTCTGGGTGGAGTCCAGAACGATGGCAAGCTGCTTGGACTTTTCACGCACTTCAATCACGTCACCGTCCCGCACCAGGAATGAGGGGATGTTGACTTTACGGCCGTTGACCAGAATGTGGCCGTGGCTGATGAACTGACGTGCTGCGAACGGCGTGATGGCGAATTTCATGCGGTAGATCACCGCATCCAGACGACGCTCAAGCAGGTTGATCAGGTTTTCAGACGTATCGCCCTTACGACGCACGGCTTCCTGATAGTAGCGACGGAACTGCTTTTCGCTGATGTTACCGTAGTAACCTTTCAGCTTCTGCTTTGCCATCAGCTGAATGGAATAGTCAGAAGGCTTGCCTTTACGGCGCTGACCATGCTGACCCGGGCCGTATTCACGACGGTTAACCGGAGACTTCGCACGGCCCCACAGGTTAACGCCAAGGCGGCGGTTAATCTTGTATTTGCTCTCGAGGCGCTTGCTCATAAGGCGCTCTTCTCTTCTCTGTCTGCATGCAGCACAGTCAGCCTGTGCTGCATCATGGCGCCGGTAGTCTCCGTCCCTCGTGGATCAGAGCGGGCGCAGTCCGTATCACCGGCAGGCGGGAGCATCTGTCCACCTGCATCGGCCGTCCTGTCCACATTCCCGGCAATGGGTGCAGCCATTACGGAAAGAGCCGCCTTCTGTCAACTCAGGCCGGACGCCTACCGGGGCAGAAAGCAGCAGACAGCCTCCCCTATGCAGGAAAAGAGCGCCTTTACCGATAGTATTTAGGCCCTGTCTGCCTTAGATTATTCCATGATTTTCAGAAACATGGTCAGGAGCAAGGAATAACCACCATGCCATCTTCTAAAAAATGGGCGCTTTTTATCGCTCTGGGCGCTGTGCTGATTGCGCTGGGCTTTATTGCCTGCGTGGATGCCATTTCCGTCACGCTGGCCAGCACAATTTTTATCGGAATCCTTCTGGTTATTGCAGGCGCCCTTCAGGTGGCCCACGCCTTTGCCGTGCGGGACTGGGGTGGCGTGCTGTTTTCCGTGCTGTTCGGCCTGCTTTATATTGTGGCGGGCGGCATGATTATTGAGGAACCGGCAACCGGCTCCGTCATGATCACCCTGTTTGCCGCAGCCTGCTTTATTGTCGTGGGCGTGATGCGCAGCATTATGGCCATCCAGTACCGCAGCCTGCCGGGCTGGGGCATTGTGCTGGCGGGCGGGCTGATCAGCCTGCTGGTGGGGCTGTGCCTGTATTTCACCCTGCCCTGGTCCGGCCTGTGGCTGATTGGCACCTTTGTCGGTGTGGAACTGATTACCAGCGGCATCGGCTGGCTCCAGTTTGGTCTGGCGCTGCGCCAGAACACGGTCCTGCCGCCTGCCAGCCGGCTATAAGCCCGGCACGCCTTTCAAAGGCTGAAAAAGGCGCTCTGTCTGACGGCAGAGCGCCTTTTTATTGCCCTGTTAATTCAGCGCCCAGCAGCGTGACGTCGGAACATTCTGGTCAGACTGCGTGAAGGGGGCTGTCAGCACACACAAAATGGTTTTCCGGTCTTTTCTGAGGGTAAAAATCTCGCCTTTTGCAACATGGCTGGCCGTCGTGATGGCATATCCGTCCGTCAGAAGGTCGGATAAGGAGCGGCTTTCCGGCGCCAGCTTTGTCGGCACATCCAGAGGGCTATACGGGTTTTTAGAACCGGTTTCCGGTAATCCATCATCCGCAGCCTGCGCATGGGCAACAGCCGGAACCATCAAAAGTGCCGAGATCGCAGCAAGCCTGCACAGTAGGGTCATCCGTTTACGCTCCCTTCAGTTGGTTGAACTCTGCGCCAGAGTCTGTCCGGCCAGACGGGCTATCCCGGCAAACGCCGCCCGAAACTGGTCTTCCGCCGGATGCCCGCCTCGTGTGTACACGCAAACAATGAGCGGCGTCCGGGATGAAGGCCACGCAACAGCACAGTCGCCTGCGGCGTCCTGACCATTAGTCCCGGTTTTATCACCCACCTCCCAACTAGCAGGAAAACCAGCGCGCAGACGGTTCCTCCCGGTCTGGCACCCTTTCAGCCACTCCGTCAGTAACAGGCGGGAAGACGCCGACAACACCTCACCGAACAGTAGATGCTCAAGAACGCCCGCCATAGCGGCAGGCGTTGTGGTATTGCGCACACTCCCTGCCGGAACCCTGTTGAGATCCGGCTCCCAGTCATCCAGCCGTGTGGTCTGATCCCCCAGAGACCGCCAGAAACGTGTCAGATTTTCCGGCCCACCCACGCGGACCAGAAGCAGATTGGCGCAGGCATTATCACTCTGCTCAATCGCAGCCTGACAGAGCGCGCGGACGGACATTTTACCGGCTTCAAGGCTGGCCTTCGCCACGGGGGCGTAAACCGCCCGCTCAATGTCGGCCTTAGTGTAAGACACCGCCTCATCCAGCCTGTCTTTTCCCTGCTCCACGCGCTGAAGAACGAGCGCCACGAGGGAGACCTTGAATGTGCTGCACAGAGCAAACCGGTCATTTTCCCGCCATGTCAGGCGCTGCCGTGTTGCCAGATTGCAGGCATACACGCCGATACGCCCTCCGGTTGCCTTCTCATAGGCCGCAATAACCGACGGGGCTCCAGACGCGGCAAAGGCCGGGAACGCCGTAAACACAGGCGCACATGCCAGAAATTTCCGCCTGAACATCATGAAAAAACCGTCTTACTCCCCGCAGGCTCTACAACCTCTATCAGGTCAGGTCAGGCCAGCCCCGCAAAGTATATTCCAGCCCCTGCCATTGCCCCTGCCCGCCGTGAGCCTCGCGCTCAGGCAACGCCTAGCCTGAGGAAGAGGGCTGCTCCTGATCCACCGGCTTTTCATTTTCCTGAGGCTCAGCCGCAATGCTCTTTGGCATCTTGCTTTCAAGCTTCAGTAAGGCGGAGGCCGCCACGCCGGGGCGCTCGCTTTCTTTTTCAGGCGGGGTTGCGCCGGGTACCAGCTTGATGGCCCGTTCACCCGCTTCACGCTTGCGGCGCAGCTTTTCAATATTTTCCAGCACCAGCGGATATTCTTCCACCAACCGCCGGAAGCGGGAAGCGCTGATCACCATAAAGTGCCCGAACTGAACGGCGCGGATATTAGCCGGGCACCGTTCATCATTGATCGCGGACAATGCGCCGATCAGGTCCCCGGCTCCATAGAGAATATCCCGCTCCGCCACATGCGATTCCGCCAGCCCCGCACTGATGAAGTAGATATTGCGGATCTTGCGCCCACGGCGGCAGATCAGTTCCTGCGGAGCCACAAACCGCAGGGATGTTGTTGTGGCCAGATCATGCAGTTCCGCATTCGGCAGCCCCCGGAAGACAGCCGCATTTTTCAGGCGGCTTTCAATCCCGCTGCGCAGGTCAAAGCTCAGGGGCTTATCCAGCCGATGGCGGCGGCGTTCCAGTTCTTTCAGAAGCTCGCGGTTCAGTTCATCACTGATCAGGGATTCCGCCAGCAGAGAGTCATATTCCTCCCCCTCCAGCCGCAGTACAATCTGGCGGAAAATCCGGTTTTCCAGTGCTTCCGAATAGCCATGATAATGCAGCCGCAGGGTTTCCAGCGCTTCATCCAGCAGTTTGCGCTGGCGCTGCAACACCTCGGCCACCACGTCCCCAATACGGCTGCCCAGCGTCGGCTCCAGCCGCTCACTCATAAAGCGTGTGAGCGAGATGGAGACAAAATGCGCTACCATGAGCATTTCAAACCGCTCCGCCATACACAGCATCAGCGGGCGGTCGATGCGCAGGTTCTTATGAATCCATTGTGCAATTTTGAAGCGTAGGGACGGGCTCAGCCGCCGGCGCAGGGCACGCACATACCCCAGACGCCCTTCCAGCCGTGCACCGTCAATCGCGGCCTCAGAGGAGCGCAGCAGCGTTTCCATCACACGGCGGGACAGGCCCTGAATACGGAACAGGTCCAGCAGGACAGAGCGTTCCTGGCTGGCGATGGTAATCAGTGCAAGGTTCACACGCTGCGTATCCCCAAGGGCTGTATCAAAGGTATTGGCCCCCTGCTCCTCATGCGCGCGGCGGTCGACCTGCTCAATTACGGTGCCCGTCGCATCCGTGGAAAAGCCGAGTTCATCCGCCAGCTTTTCCGAGCGTTCCTTGACGTTTTCCAGCCCGATGCTCAGCACCTGATGCCGCATGGCTTCATCAATAGGTGAGAGCTTGTCCAGTTTGAGGAACAGCACCAGAGACCGCAGCGTCGTGCCGTTCAGCAGCAGCGTAATCAGCACGAAGCCGGTGGCCAGAATACCGATAAAATGCGCAACGGGCGTGGAGACCCGCTCGTTTTCCGTCACTGCCAGCGCCAGAGCCAGTGTAATCGCGCCGCGCAACCCGCCCCAGACCATTGTGACCTTGAAGGGTGTCGGCACAGGGGGAGCCAGCTTTGTCATGGCAAGGAAAGGCAGAAGACCAAACACCACAGCCCCACGCGCCGCCAGACCTGCGACGCTGGCAATCAGGATCAGCACGCAATCCCACCGGGTCATGCCCACCAGCAGATGCGGCACCAGCATGGAGGCCAGCACGAACACCAGAGACCCGGCCCAGAACACAAGCTGCTGCCACAACTGGTTAAGGAAGAGCCATGTCTGCGGCCGTACGGTTGACGGCCCGTAGACGGACAAGGTCAGCCCCGCTGCCGCCGTGGCCACCACCCCGGAGACCCCCAGAAATTCATCCGAGACGATATAGGCCACGTAAGGAAGGGCGACGGTCAGGGTAATTTCCGCAGCGGCGGACCCGCTGAGAGCCGTGATCATCATCAGCGTTAACTGGCCAAAAACCACGCCGACAATCAGCGCCCCGACAAAGGAAATCACGAACGAGATCACGGCCTCGCCCGGATGAATGGCATGATGCAGGGTGACTGAGGGCAGCAGGATGGAGAAGATGGAAATTGCCGCCGCGTCATTCAGCAGGGCTTCCCCTTCCACCAGACGCGTCAGGCGTGTTGCCGCCCCGATATCCCGGAAAATCCCGGCCACGGCGGACGGGTCCGTCGTCGCCACAATGGAACCCAGCAGCAGGCAGACAACCAGTGGCATCTGGGCAAAAGGCAGCAACGCCAGCCCGATGGCCCCCGTGGACACCACCACCGCTACCACGGCCAGAAGCAGCACTGTTGCGGCCTCATGCGCCAGACGCCGCACATCAATGGCCAGTGCGCCCTGAAAAACCAGAACGGGGAGGAAGATCAGCAGGAACGCTTCACTGTTGATCGGGAAATCCAGCAGCGTTTCCGCAATGCCATTCAGGGCGGACGTATGCGTGGTCCGCAAAGCGAAGTCTGCCAGACTACCGATAATAATGCCGACAATAGCCAGCAGAACGGTTTCAGACAGTTCCAGCCTGCGGGCAATGGGCTGAACCGTGCTGACGATGACCAGAAGAAGCGCAATGGCAAGCAGTACCGCAGCCAGACCCGTTACCGCCATACCCTCTTTGCTCCTCCAGCCAGATTATTCCGCACTCAGATTCTTCTGTTGCATGACGATAAGGCACCAGAAAGGCAGACGTTCCGGAAAGTGAGCGTCTTTTAACACACTCCCGGCGCGAACAACCACCTCGTCAGTGCGTTTCCTGCTCTGCAGCGGGGCGCTTTGCCGGGGCCATGCCTCGCCTGAATGTGACTTTATTCTGACATGCGGCAGCAATGCCACACCCCATATTGAAAAAAGACCATCAGAGCGCCTCAGGCACCGGCACGAGGCGAGCATGACATCACCAGACACAATCGGGATGACTCTCATGACGACATCACCCACCATCACAGACTGTCCAGTTGGCCTGACGGCAACCGGCTTCCGCACAGAGACGGATTCACTGGGCGAAATTCAGGTCCCCGCCGACAAATACTGGGGGGCACAGACCCAGCGCAGCCTCGTGCATTTCTCCATCGGGGAAGACCATATGCCCCTGCCCCTCTGCCACGCCTATGCGGTGGTGAAAAAGGCCGCGGCACTGGTCAACGCAGCCGATGGCCGGATGCCTCACTGGAAAGCGGACCTGATTGCCCGCGTGGCGGATGAAATCTGCGCGGGCAAGCTGGACGCGCATTTCCCGCTTTTTGTCTGGCAGACAGGCTCCGGCACGCAGACCAACATGAATCTGAATGAGGTAATCGCCAACCGCGCCATTCAGCTTGCCGGAGGTGAGATCGGCTCCAAAAAGCCGGTGCACCCGAATGATGATGTGAATATGGGGCAGTCGAGCAATGATTCCTTCCCCACCGCCATGCATATCGTCACGTTGCTGGAAATAGAAAACCGGCTGATTCCTGAAGTGGAAGCCCTCAGCGACAGTCTCCACACCAAAGCCGAGCAGTGGATGAATGTTGTCAAAATTGGCCGCACGCATCTTCAGGACGCTGTGCCGCTGACGGTCGGGCAGGAATGGTCCGGCTGGGCCTGCATGCTGGAAGATGCTCTGTCCGCCCTCCGCACGGCGCGGGAAGGGCTTTTTGAACTCGCCGCCGGGGGTACCGCCGTTGGCACCGGGCTGAATGCCCCGGCGGGATTCAGCAAGGCCATCGCCAGCAAAATTGCTGAACTGACGGGCCGCCCGTTTGTCACCGCTCCGAACAAATTCGCGGCCCTCAGCGGGCTGGATGCCATGGCCAGAGCCTCTGCCGGGTTACGCGGGCTGGCTGTGCCTTTGCTCAAAATTGCCAATGATATGCGCCTTCTGGCCTCCGGCCCGCGCTGCGGACTTGGGGAGCTGCACCTGCCAGAGAATGAACCGGGCTCCTCCATCATGCCCGGCAAGGTCAACCCGACCCAGTGTGAAGCACTGGTGATGATTGCAACGCAGGTTCTGGGCAATGATGCCACCGTTGGCTTTGCCGCCAGTCAGGGCCAGCTCAACCTGAATGTCATGCGCCCGGTCATTCTCGCCAACTGTCTGCACAGCATCCGTATTCTGGCGGATGGCTGCCATAATTTCAGAGTTTTCTCCGTGGAGGGAACAGAGCTGAATGAGCCGCGTCTTGCACAGTATGTAAACGGCTCCGTCATGCTCGTGACCGCCCTCAGCCCCGCTATCGGGTATGATAAGGCGGCGGCCATTGCGCATCGGGCCACGGAACAGAACCTCAGTCTGCGGGAGGCTGCCGTGCAGTCAGGCTATCTGGACGGTGAGACGTTTGACAGGCTGGTTAACCCGCTGGATATGGTGGGCAACGGCGTGGCCGGTGCCTGATACACATCCCTTTCGTCCTATCTCAAATGCCGGTATGATTGCCTCATGAACCGTTTTTTCCTTTCTGCGCGGCTGGTAATCCCCGGCCTGTCTCTTCTGGGCCTGCTGGGCCTCACATCCTGCGCGGATGACCACGCGCACCACTACTATCACCCCAGAACCCACCATGGGGAGCGCGGGCCGAACTGGTATCGCCCGCCCTCCAACATGCCCACTCCGCAACGCTGAAGGACCGCAGACTCATGGAAGGCAAACTCTTGCGGCTGGGCATTGTTATTGTCACGCTCATGCTGGGTATTTTTCTGGTCAGTTCCATCTACCGGAATTTCTCACACCTGATGGACCAGCCTCCGGGCACGGCCGACCAGCAGCCCGCGGTTAACGGCGCACCTACATCGCAGCCCTAAGGGTAAGGGAGAACAATGCGCGCCTTGAGCATGCTGAGGCACCGGGGCGTGCGGCGTTCTGTTTCCACCACCCTGCTGGCGGGCCTCACGGTAGCAGGTGGTCTGGCCGCGAGCAGCCCGCAGTCTGCCTCCGCGCAGATAGCAGTTGACCCCACGCCAGAAACTCTGGCCGCGCATCGGGGCGGCACGCTCAGGCTTGTCGCCGCAGCCTCCGGCGGTACGCTTGACCCGCAGATCAATTACACCGCCAAATACATCAATCTGTATGCTGTGGTGTATGACGGGCTGACAACCTTCCGCAAAACCACTGGCCCCCGTGGGAACGAGGTTGTGCCGGATCTGGCCGAAACCCTTCCCACACCACAGGATGGCGGGCGCACCTACGTTTTTACGCTCAGGCCGGATATCCGCTTTTCCAACGGTCAGCCTTTGACCACAGCGGATGTGGTGGCCTCCTTCCGCCGTATTTTCCGTGTCGGCTCACCCACGGCAGGCTCCTTCTATTCCGCGATTACCGGAGCCGATGCCTGCCTGAACCACCCGGCGGACTGTAGCCTGAAAGACGGGCTCTCGGATGATCCGGCGCGCCGCACCATCACCTTTCATCTGGCGCAGCCTGATACAGAATTCCTGCAAAAACTGGCCTTTACCCATGCCGTCATTCTGCCCGCCAGCACCCCGGACCATGACATCGGCAACGAGCCCATTCCCGGCACTGGCCCGTATCGGGTCACGAGTTATGACCCGAACAAAATCCTGCGTCTGGACCGCAACCCCTATTTCCACGTGTGGGATGCGCAGGCACAGCCTGATGGCTACCCGGACGGCATAGACTATAGCTTCGGCATCCCGGATGAAGCCGCAGTAACGGCTGTTGAAAACGGCCAGTATGACTGGATGGCGGACACTGTTCCCATGGACAGGCTGGGGGAACTGGGCAGCCGTTTTACCGCGCAAACGCATGTGACACCGCATCCGGCGATGTATTTCATCCCGATGAACGTCAATCTGCCACCGTTCAACCAGATCAAGGCCCGGCAGGCCGTGAACTATGCGCTCAACCGCAAAGCCATGGTCATTCTCTATGGTGGCCCCGGTATTGCCCGGCCTCTGTGCGGTATGCTGCCCTCTTCATTGCCGGTTACGTCTGACCAGTGCTTCTATACGCGTGGAGCCTCTCCCTCCGCCCCCGCTGCACGCTGGACTGCGCCGGATCTGGAAAAAGCCCGTGCACTGGTGCGGGAAAGCGGCACCGCCGGGCAACACGTTACGCTGGTCACGGCCAATACCAGTATTGATTATGCCATGGGCACATGGCTGCGTGACATGCTGCAAAGCATTGGCTATGAGGCCACGCTCCGCCCGCTCAGTAGCTCCATGGCGTTCAACTACATGCAGAACTCAGGCAACCATGTACAGATTGCCCTCAAAGACTGGTCAGCAGATTATCCATCTCCATCTAATTTTTTAGATGATCTTCTGGGATGCGAGAATTTTCACCCCAATTCGGATAGCTCCATCAACATCCCCGGCTTTTGTGACAAGCATATTCAGGCGATTATGGATCGCGCTAAAACCGATGTGTCTCTTACGCCGCAACAGACGGATGATCTCTGGCGGCAGGCTGACCGCCTGCTGATGGAACAGGCCCCCATCGCCCCGGTGATTGAGAAAGATGATGTGATCATCACCTCACCACGCCTGAAGAATTTCTTTTACACTCAGGTCAATAAACTGTTTTTCTCACAGGTCTGGCTGCACTAGTCCGCCAGAACCGCCCCCTGGGTGCTACCCCCATCCGCCCATAATTTCTCTGCCTGCTTCTTTATCCACAGAATCTGTGGATGAAAGTCGGGACAACACCGGGATGAGCGCGGGATGACTGCTGGCAAAAGTCTTTTTGGAGAAAACACGCAGCTTTCAGCCGACACCCGAAATATCAGACAAAGTCGGGAGAAGCGACGCCCAGCCTCTCTTAACCCGCAGTAAACCTACTTTCCAGTCGCCTTCTGCCCCTGAAGCTGATCCAGCAGCCCAAGCGCCATGGTTTTTACGCGCGCCGGGACCGGCACATAATCAAGCTTGCGGCTGGCGGCTTCACCATTGGTCAGCCCCCAGCGGAAAAACGTCCGGACAGCCAGACCATGTTCCGTGCCAGCCGAACGGCGGGGTACCAGAACATAGGTGGTGGTCACAATCGGCCACGCGCCGCTACCTTGCGTGTCAGACAGCGCGGCGGTCAGCGTCTTTTCATCCCACACGGCAGACTCAGCCGCCTTAGCAAAACTGTCGGCCGAGGCCGTGACAAAATCTCCTGCCTTGTTCTGCAACTGGACCATCGGCAGATGGTTGCGCTCGGCATAGGCATATTCCACATAGCCTATGCTGCCTTCGGTATTCGCCACGTAGGCGGCAATCCCGTCATTCCCGCGTGTGCCGGAGCCTGCGGGCCAGTCAACAGACGTGCCACGCCCGACGGATGTCCCCCATGTCGGGGAGACCCGGCCCAGATAATCCGTGAAGACAAACGTGGTGCCGGACCCGTCTGCCCTGTGCAGCGGGGCTACAGGCAGATCCGGCAGTTTCAGGTCAGGATTAAGCTCGGCTACGCGCGGATCATTCCATGAACTGATCGTGCCATCATACAACCCCGCCAGCACCGGGCCAGTAAGCCGCAAGGCTCCATCAGGCACACCGGGCACGTTTACAATAACAACAATGCCGCCAATACCCGTCGGGAACTGCATCAGATGCCCGGCATCCAGCTTTTCCGGGGCCATCGGCGCATCAGACGCCCCGAAATCCACCGTTCCGGCCAGCACCATGTTCTGGCCAGCACCAGAGCCGATGGTCTGATAATTCACGCTCACACCTGTGCTGCTGGAAGAGGCAGCAGACCACGCCTGATAAAGAGGCGCCGCAAAGCTCGACCCCGCGCCGGTAATATCTTCCGCCCGCAGGGTCTGTGTACCGCACGCCATCAGCACGGCAGAAAGCAGCCCCAGTCTCGCTCCGTGTCTGAGGCGTACCATCCGGTGTGTCATTCCCGTTACTCTCCGCTTCCTGTCCTGCTGTCTGCCTAGCGCAGAGTGGCCCCTGTCGCTTTGGCGACTGCGGCAACAATACGCTCGGACACAGCTTCCAGTTCCGCATCCGTCAAGCTTTTGTCCACCGGCTGCAACGTCACTTCAACGCCCATGGAGCGGTGGCCTTCCGGCACGTGCTCGCCTTCATACAGGTCAAACAGACTGACATCAGAAACAAGAGCGCGGTCTGCGCCCTTCACAGCTTTTAGCAGTTTTTCCCCCGGCACATCGCGTGCCACCACAAAGGCAAAATCACGCCGGACCGGCTGGAAAGCCGAGAGTTTTGGCGCGCTCTTCTTGCGGCGCTTGGGTTCTGGCACGGCGTCCAGCAGGATTTCAAACCCTACCACCGGCACATCAATCCCTTCCGCCTGCAACAGAGACGGATGCAGTTCCCCAAAATAACCCAGCACCATTTTCGGCCCCTGACGCAGCACGCCAGAGCGGCCCGGATGGTACCATGAGGGCGCATCCGGCGTTGCACTCACGCCTTCAACCGCCACCCCCAGCTGTGTAAGCAGTTCAAGTGCGTCGGCTTTGGCCGCCCAGAGAGACACATTTGTGCTGGTCTGGCCCGGATAACGCGGCGTATGGCCCGTCCGCAAACCAGCGGCAATCTGCTGCTGCCCGTCTTCCGAGAACCCGGCCCCAATTTCAAACAGGCCCAGATCGGCCCAGCCGCGTGCGGCGTTGCGCTGGCTAGCCGCAACCAGATTAACCATGGGTGTCGGCCGCATCTGGTCCAGATCAGACGCAATCGGGTTCAGCAGGCGCAGGCTATCCGGCGCCCCCCCAAACCGCAGCGCATCCTCATGCGAGACAAAGGAGAACCCGACCGTTTCCACCAGACCACGTGCCGCCAGCACACGGCGGGCACGGGCTGTACGAAGCTGGCGCGGCGTAAGCGCCACACCCGGCACCACGCTCACGGGCGGCAGCGGCACGGGGGGCACCGCATCCAGCCCTTTCAGGCGCAGGATTTCTTCCACCAGATCACTCTCGGCTTCAATCTGCTCAACACCTTCGGCCGCACGGGCCGCCTGATCGGCTGGCAGATCGCGCCCCTGAGCCAGAACCGGCTTCTGCGCAATATCATTCCGCCAGGACGGCACGCTGGCCCGCACATGGGTTTCAGTTTTGTCCTGAACTTCAAAACCCAGTTTTTCCAGCAGAGTGACGCTTTCCTCAGCAGGGACATCCAGCCCGCCCAGATCGCGCACGCGGCTGAAGCGCAGCGTCGCCTCACGCTGCCATGCAGGCGGCGCACCGGCAGAGACAACCTCACTGGCCTCACCACCGCACAGATCAACAATCATGCGGGTTGCGGCTTCCATCGCTGCCACGGGCAGCGCCTGATCCACACCGCGCTCAAAGCGGTAGCTGGAGTCAGAAGACAGGCCCAGACGGCGGCAGCTCAGCGCAATATGCACCGGGTCAAACAGCGCACATTCAATAAAGACATCCGTTGTGCCCTCATCCGCACCGGAGGCCTCCCCGCCCATAATCCCCGCGACGGACTGCACGCCGTTGGCGTCCGTAATCACGCAATCATCCGGGGAGACGGTGTAATCCTGCCCGTCCAGCGCTTTGAAGGTTTCTCCAGCACCGTGGCACAGCGTCAGGCGGTTGCCAGAAAGTTTTTTAACATCAAAGACATGCAGCGGGCGGCCGAGATCAAAACAGAAGTAGTTGGTAATATCCACCAGCGTGGAAATAGACCGCAGGCCAATGCTTTCCAGCTTACGCCGCAGCCAGTCCGGACTAGGGCCATTCTTCACACCGCGCACCGTACGGCCCAGCACCCACGGACAGGCTTCCGGATAAGCGTTTTCCCACACAACCGGGGACTCAAACGTCCCTTCCACCGCCTCAGCCAGCCAGGGCCGCAGCGTGCCCAGACCAGCCGCGGCAAGATCCCGCGCAATGCCGCGCACGCTCAGCGCATCACCCCGGTTGGGGGTAATGGCAATTTCAATCACCACATCATCCAGACCGGCAAAATCCGCGTAGGACTGGCCGGGGAAGGTCTCCTCCGGCAGTTCCGCAATACCGCCGCTCTCTTCGCCCAGACCCAGTTCACGCAGGGAGCACAGCATACCGCCGCTCGCTTCCCCACGGATCTTGCCTTCCTTGATGGTAATATCCAGCCCCGGCACATACGTCCCCGGCTTTGCAAAAATCACGGCAAGCCCGGCCCGGGCGTTTGGTGCCCCGCACACAACCTGCACATCATTCATGCCCGGCCCGGCATCCACCCGGCAGACCTGAAGGCGGTCGGCGTTCGGATGCTGCGTGGCTTCCAGAATACGGGCGGTCAGGAACGGCTCAAGAGCCGCACCGGGGTTTTCCACCCCTTCAACCTCAAGGCCGATCTGATTCAGTTTGGCGCAGATTTCCTCAACCGTGGCTGAGGTTTCAAGATGGTCATACAGCCATGAAAGCGTAAATTTCATGTCTTACACCCCTTCGTGCAGCAGTGCGGGCGCAAGCGGGTCAGACCCGTAATGACGCAGCCAGCGGATATCACTCTCATAAAACGAACGCAGGTCCGGAATCCCGTTCTTCAGCATGGTCAGGCGCTCCACCCCCATCCCGAAGGCAAAGCCCTGCCATTCCCGCGGGTCCAGCCCACAGTTGGCCAGCACGCGGGCATGGATCATGCCGGAGCCCAGGACCTCCAGCCAGTCTTCCCCGCCCCCGATCTCACCCGTGCGGCGGGACCAGCCGATATCCACTTCCATGGACGGCTCGGTAAACGGAAAGTAGGAGGAGCGGAAACGCACCGGCAGATCCGGCTTGTCAAAAAACACGCGCAGGAACTCAATCAGGCAGCCTTTCAGGTGCCCCAGCGTAATGCCCTGCCCGACCACCAGACCTTCGCACTGGTGGAACATGGGGGAATGGGTTGCATCATGGTCCGCACGATAGGTCCGGCCCGGGCAGATCACACGGATCGGCGGCTTCTGGCTCAGCATGGTACGGATCTGCACGCCGGAAGTCTGGGTGCGCAGCACGCGCGCCACATCCAGCCCCGGCACGGGCGGCAGATAAAACGTATCATGGTCGGTGCGGGCCGGGTGATGGTCCGGCGTGTTCAGGGCGGAAAAGTTATGCCAGTCCGTCTCGATATCCGGCCCTTCCGCCACGCTGAAGCCCATGGAGCCAAAAATCGCGGTCATTTCTTCAACTGCGCGGCTGATGGGATGCAGAGCGCCCTGTGCCGTTCCGGGCGGCGGCAGGCTGATATCTACACGTTCCGCCACAAGACGCGCTTCCAGTGCCGCGGCTTCCAGTTCCTGCCCGCGGCTTTCAATCGCGCGTGTCAGGTCATCCCGCAGGCGGTTGAGGGCACCGCCCCGGGCCTTGCGTTCATCCGGGGCCATTTTCCCCAGCGCCTTGAGCAGTGCCGTCAGGCGGCCCGATTTACCCAGTGTGCCCACACGCACGGCATCCCATGCCCGCATATCAGCCGCACCGGCCAGTTCCGACAGGACGTCCTGCCGGAGAATCTCAAGATCGTCGCTCATGAAACCTCACACGAGAGGGGAAAATGCTATGAGGCGGATAGCCGCTCAGCCGCGCGGAGAAAACCCCCAAGCCGGAAAAACAGCCGCCAGAACAGAAAAAGGCCGCCCTTGCGGACGGCCTTTTTCAGAGCAAATCGGCCAGAAGCCTCAGGCAGCCAGAGCAGCCTGAGCTTTCTTCACGATTTCCGCAAACGTTGCGGCGTCATCAAAAGCGATGGCGGCCAGAACTTTACGATCGATTTCAATGCCAGCCTTGTCCAGACCGTTGATGAAACGGCTGTAGGTCAGGCCGTGCTCACGCACAGCAGCATTGATACGCTGGATCCACAGAGCGCGGAATTCGCGCTTTTTGTTCCGGCGGTCACGGTATGCGTACTGGAGAGACTTTTCAAGCCGTTCCAGAGCAATACGGTAGTTTGTAGAAGACCGGCCACGGAAGCCCTTGGACATGTCCAGGACTTTTTTGTGACGGGCGTGGGTTGTTACACCGCGTTTTACACGTGCCATATCTCAGATGCTCCTCAAACCAGCCCGTAGGGTGCCCACTGCTTGACGGTACGGCCGTCCTGCGGTGTCATCACCTGTGCGCCACGGTTGCTGCGCTTCATTTTCTGCGGACGCTTGATCATCCCGTGACGCTTACCGCACGGACCTGAGAGCACCTTGCCGGTCGCGGTGATTTTGAACCGCTTTTTGACCGACGATTTGGTCTTCATCTTGGGCATTTCTTTACTCCTGAAAGCTCGAACCGCGTCCCTCTGTTGCCAGAGCAACAAAACACGGCCGGGCATGCCCCACAAGCCCGGACGCGTGTAACGAAGCCGCTCACATAACGGAAAGCGTTCAGAGTTTCAAGCGGCATCTGAGCGGGATTTTTCAGCAAGGATATGGTAAGCTCACTCATACGTCAGATCTTTCCTGCCTCCGGGCAAAGCCGCGCGGCCCCTGCCGCCCCCCCCCTCTGGAAAGACCGCGCACAAGGCTGTGTTTCTGCATCCCGCAGGCAACCTGCCTCCGTCCCGCGCTTTACTCTGACCAACAGGGGCCTGTGTGCAGCACAGCGAGCCAGTGCGCTGTGGTTAAACAATTTTCTTTCTGCACCAGACTGGCCCCACAACAGAATACTGGCCTTACAACAGAATGAGGTATGCCGATTTCCATGATTGCCCTTTCCAGCGCCACACTCCGCCAGCTTCCGCCGCAGGTTCTCACCCCCGCCTATGACCGCAGCAAAACCACACCGGGCATCGCCCATCTGGCGGTCGGCAATTTTCACCGGGCACATCAGGCACTCTATGTTGATCGGGTTCTGGCGCGTCCCGGCCAGCAGGACTGGGCCATTGTCGGCGTAGGACTGCGTGACAACGCACGGGAAACCCGCCGCGCCGCCATCATGGCGGAACAGAACGGCCTTTATACCCTGACGGAATTTGCCCCGGACAACACACACACCATCCGCGTTCTGGGTGCCATTACAGAGTATGTACAGGCCGCAAAGGACCGCGCTGCCGCCATCCGCCGCCTCGCAGACCCCACCATTAAAATTGTCAGCCTGACCATTACCGAGGGCGGCTATTATGTGGATGCGAGCGGGAAATTCATGCTGGATGACCCAGCCATTGCTGAAGACCTCAGACGCGCCGTGCCTGAAACCGCGTTTGGACTGGTGACGGAAGCCCTGCGCCTGCGGCGTGATAATGGCACCGGCCCCTTTACCGTCATGACCTGTGACAATCTGCGGGACAACGGCACCGTCGCCCGCACGGCCTTCTGCACCTTTGCAGAAGCACGGGACCCGGCTCTGGGCGCATGGATCAGGGAAAACGTCACCTTCCCTTCCACCATGGTGGACCGAATCACACCGTCAGTCTCTGAAGCTGACGTGGCGCGGCTGGATGCCCTGAGCGGCGTAGCCGACCAGATGCCCCTTTTTGCGGAGGACTTCACCCAATGGGTGATTGAAGACAAATTCTGCGCGGGCCGCCCGGAACTGGAAGCCGTCGGGGTAGAGTTTACGGATGATGTCGGACCGTATGAGCAGGTCAAACTGCGGATGCTCAACGCCTCCCACTCCATGCTCGCCCTGCCCGGCCTGCTGATGGATTATGATACCGTTCCGCACGCCATGGCGGATACGGGGCTTGTCACCCTGCTGGAGCAGTTTCTGGCACAGGACGCCAGTCCATCCATCACCCCGCCAAAAGGCGTGTCTCTCAGCGACTACGCCCATCAGGTCCTGCACCGCTTCCGCAATCCGGCGGTTGGGGATCAGCTTCTGCGCATTGCCTCTGACAGCGCATCAAAACTGCCAGTTTTCTGGACTGATACTGTCAAAGGTGTGCTGAAAGCCGGTGCTGACCACCGGCGCATCGCGTTCGGGGTGGCCTGCTTCCTTGAATATCTGCGTGGTCAGACCGAGAGCCAGAAGACATACAAACTCTCCGAACCCGGCCTGCCGGATGCCGCCAGAGCACAGGCGCTGGAGGATGATCTGGCAACAGGCCTGACCATGCCGGTTTTTGCGGGATGGACTCTGGAGCAGTATCCGGCTTTTGTGGAGGACGTCGTCCGACTGCGCCGTAGCATCCGCACACAGGGTGCGCGCGAGACACTTACGCAACTGGGACTATAATTCTTGTTATAACGGAAAGGGTCTGCTTTACTTTCATAAAGCAGACCCTGCCTGCCTTATCTTGCGCCCTCACCTTGCGCACAGCAAAACAGCCCGCTCACTCTCTCACAGCCGTCTTTTTATTACGCTATAGACGCATGCCTTACATGCAAAATAGACGCTGTCCATATACACGTAAATATAGTCAAGAGAGAAACTGGCCGTTTTCCATAACATTCTCGTGTTTCAAATAAATCTTATTCAGGTTTTACCGCTTCACGCGGAAACCTATGCGTTTATTTGCGGACCAAATCCAGATAAGTTTTGTCCACTATTAAATAACAGACCTTCAGACGGCAGGTTCCCGGACCTCCCGAAGAGGGAGACTGGGCGTTTTCAGTCTTTCAGCTTCGGCTGGCTGTCGTATGCACAGGATTGGGGGTAGAGTGATTAAACGTCTCTTAGCAGGAGCTGTCGGGGCTGGTGTCCTGGGCGGGCTCGGGTTTCTGTATTATGCCTGGTATCCGCCGATTGCTACAATACAGCCGCCGGCTGCCAGCAGCTTTTCCGCCGAGCAGATTGACCGCGGCCGCATTGTCGCGGCTGAAGGCTATTGCGCGGAATGCCACACCCGCACAGATAATGGCGGCGGCCCTGAGCTTGCCGGTGACTACAAAATGGAAACCCCGTTCGGGGCAATCTATTCTTCCAACATTACCCCGGACCCGGAAATGGGGATTGGCGCATGGTCGGAAGAGGCTCTGCGCCGCTCCCTGCGTTACGGCGTCTCCCGTCAGGGTGTGCATCTGATCCCGGCTTTCCCGTATGATCACTTCACCAAAATGACGGATCAGGACATTTCTGATCTTTATGCCTATCTGATGACGCGCCCCGCCGTGCATATGGCCCGCCGTCCGAATGAACTGCCCTTCCCGCTCAGCCTGCGGATTTTTCAGGCGGGCTGGAAGCTGATGTTCTTCACCCCCGGCGTCTACAAACCCGACCCCAGCCATGATGCACTGTGGAACCGTGGTGCCTATCTGGCGGAAGGCAATGCCCATTGTGGTGCCTGCCATACGCCCCGTAACCTGATGGGGGCCGAAAAGAAGGGCTCCATGTATGATGGCGCTGTGGTTGATGCGTGGATTGCCCCCCCGCTGAACGACAAGAACCCGACGCCCACCACATGGACGGAAGACGAGCTGTACCAGTATCTGCGCTTTGGCGTAGCACCGCTGCACGGTCCGGCTGGCGGCCCCATGTCCCCCATCCCGCACCGCTTCCTCTCTCAGGTGCCCGATTATGATGTGCATGCCATTGCACATTACTATGCGGATGTGGACCACGCGGCCGAACGGCAGGGGCATGACAAGGCCGCCCTTGCCCGCGCCATGGAGCAGTCCAAAAAAGATCTGATCGGCCCGAATACGCTGGACCCGGATGCCCGCCTGTATCAGGGCGCCTGTGGGGCCTGCCATTACAACGCGGCACCCATGCCCGTGCTTGGCCGCCCGGATCTGGCGCTGAACAATGCGCTGTGGCTGGATGAGCCGACCAACCTGTATCAGGTCATGCTGCACGGTCTGACTGCGGAAGAAGGTCAGTCCGGCGTTGCCATGCCCAGCTTCTATAACGCTCTGTCCGACGCAGATATGGCCCGTATCGCCGCCTACCTGCGCCGCACCCGCACCACGCTGCCGCCCTGGACAGACCTTGAGAAGAAAGCTGCGGAAATTCGCAAGACCGTTAAAACCCTTCCCGTCAATTCTTCTCACTAAGGCGGCACACGGAGCCACTCATGATTAAGTTCAAACTCAATGGCCGTGACGTTTCCGTCGATGTGCCGGAAGATACCCCCCTGCTCTGGGCCCTGCGTGACGAGCTGGACCAGACAGGCACCAAATTTGGCTGTGGCGTTGGCCAGTGCGGTGCCTGCACGGTGCATGTTGGCGGCCGCGCCACGCGCTCCTGCATCACGCCGGTCAGCTCCGTTGAAGGGGCTGAGATCACCACGATTGAAGGCCTGCACCCCGAGGGTGAGCACCCTGTGCAGGTGGCATGGCGGGACATTCAGGTTCCGCAGTGCGGTTACTGCCAGTCCGGCCAGATCATGCAGGCCGTGAGCCTGCTGAAGGACTATCCGGACCCGACGGATGAGGAAATTGACGGCGTAATGGGCGGCAGCCTGTGCCGCTGCATGACGTATGTCCGCATCCGCAAGGCCATCAAAAAAGCCGCCGCCGCCATGCGTGAGGAGAAGTCTAATGGGTAAACTGGAACGCATTGCAGCCCGGCAGGACCGTGCGGCCGGACGTGGCCCGACCCGCCGCGGCGTGCTGCTGACAGGCCTTGGCTCGGCGTTCATGTTCGGGTTTGCGCGGGAGGCTTCCGCCGCCCAGACTTTCCCGCAGAACAGCAGCCTGCCCGGCAATGGCGCGTTTGAACCCACCGTCTGGTGCTCCATCGGCCCGGATGGCGTCGTCAACGTCAACATCATCCGTGCGGAAATGGGCCAGCATATCGGCACCGCCCTCGCCCGTATCATTGCGGATGAAATGGAAGCCGACTGGGATAAAGTCCGCATTACCTACGTGGATACAGACCCGAAATGGGGCCTGATGGTCACCGGTGGGTCATGGTCCGTGTGGATGACGTGGGATGTCTTCCGTCAGGCCGGTGCGGCCGCCCGCACCGTGCTGGTGGAAGAAGGCGCTAAATTGCTCGGCACCGCCGCCGCCAGTTGCGTCGCCCGCAATGGCCGGGTGGTTGCAGGCAACCGCTCCGTCTCCTTTGGGGATATTGTCAGCCATGCGCGCCCCACGCGGTCCTTCACACCGGATGAGATGGCCAAGCTGCCGCTCAAACCGCACTCTGAACGCCGCCTGATTGGCAAGGAAGTCCGGGCGCTGGATATTCCGGCCAAAACGGATGGCACCGCCATTTACGGGATCGACGCCAAGCTGGACGGCATGGTGTATGCGCGGCCCAAACTGCCGCCCACGCGCTATGGCTCCAAAGTCGTCTCCGTGGATGATAGTGAAGCCAAAAAAATCAAGGGCTATCTCCGCTACATCGTTCTGGAAGATCCGTCCGAAACGGTGCCCGGCTGGGTGGCTGTTGTGGCATCCACTTACCCCGCAGCCATCCGCGCAACCGATGCGCTGAAGGTCACGTGGACACCGGGCAAGACGGCCAATGTCTCGGAAAAAGACATTCTCGAACATGGCCGCAAGCAGATTGCCGAAAAAACCGGCGGCACCTGCGTGTTCAATGATGATGGGGTGGATGCCGCTTTCTCCTCCGCCAAACAGGTTTTTGAACGCACCTATACCTGCGCCTCCGTGCTGCATTACCAGCTTGAGCCGATGAATGCTCTGGCCCGCCTGCAGGACGGCAAATGGGAAATCCATTGCGGTAACCAGTGGCAGTCCCTGTTCCTGCCGGTAATTGCCAAGGCTCTTCAGGTGAAAGAGTCCGACGTTATCATGCGCAGCTATCTGCTGGGCGGTGGCTTTGGCCGACGCCTGAACGGGGATTACGCGGTTCCCGCTGCTCTGATTTCCAAGGCGCTGGACGGCAAGCCGGTCAAGCTGATCCTCACCCGCTCGGATGATATGCAGTTTGACTCCTTCCGCTCCCCGTCCATCCAGACGGTGCGCGTAGCGCTGGACGACCAGAAAAACCTCAAAGGCTGGCAGCACCATGCCTCAGCAGGCTGGCCGACCCGTGTTATGGCAGCCGCCTTCATGGAAAAGGGTGCTGACGGCAAACCGTATGATCAGTTCGCCATTGCAGGCGCTGACCACTGGTATGATGTCGGCCCGATGCGTGTCCGCGCGCTGGATAATGATCTGGCAGACGCCACGTTCCGCCCCGGCTGGCTGCGCTCCGTGAGTTCCGGCTGGACGCCATGGGCGCATGAAGCATTTCTGGATGAACTGGCGCATGACCTCGGCCATGACCCGGTTGAGTTCCGCCTCTCCCTGCTGACAGCCAAAGGTCGCAACGCGGGCAAGGCGCCGGATTCCGTCGGTGGTGCGACCCGTCAGGCCAATGTGCTGAAGCGTCTGGTGGAAAAATGCGGCTATGGCAAAGCCCAGTTACCGCCTGATACCGCCATTGGCATTGCGACCACCTTCGGGCAGGAACGCGCAATGCCGACATGGACGGCGGGAGCTGTGCAGGTCCATGTGGACCGCAAAACCGGTGCTGTCACCTGCCAGAAAATCTGGCTGGTGCTGGATGCCGGGACCATCGTGGACCCGGATGGCGCTATGGCCCAGACGGAAGGTGGTGCTCTGTGGGGCCTGAGCATGGCGCTGTTTGAGAACACCGAAATTGAAAACGGCAACGTGCGGGACCGTAACCTGAACACCTACACCCCGCTCCGCATTACCGATATCCCGGAGATGGATATCGAATTTGTGGAAAGCACAGAAAAGCCCATGGGTCTGGGCGAACCGGGTGTAACGACCATTGGTGCAGCCATTGCCAACGGCGTGTTCAATGCTGTGGGTGTCCGCCTGCGCCACCAGCCCATCCGCCCCGCGGATGTTCTGAAAGGCCTTTCCGAGAAAAAGCCTGCATAACGCAGACTTTTTTCGGAACGAATAAAACGGCTAAAAAAACCGGCGCGCTCTTCAGAGCCGCCGGTTTTTTTGCTCTATCGACAGGGGCGTTGAAATCACCCCCTAAAACAAGCTTGTCATAATATTCTGAGCCTGATTAAGGCAAAGTATAATTCTTGTTAGCGAGGACCTTTACAGGCTGGAAGCTGCTTGGTCGTTAAACCTTCCACAGCAACACAGCGCCAGATGATCTTGTTCTGGTCAAGCAAGGACGGAATCAGCCGGATGCTCTTACCGCCAGAATTGATAACAAGCGTCATGTTTTGCTGATTGTAGAGCAGGCGATCTCCGTTGGGCAGGCCAGTCGGCACACCAAGACTTGCAAGAGAAGCTGGGGGTTGGCGGTTATTAAAATAGGCATTTGTCAGCGCATTGCGTGCGACTGCGGTCTCGTTCACCATCTTAATTGCCTCAAACCTTGCAGTTACATCCTTTAAAAAAGGCAATCCAAACGCAAAGGCGAAAAACAAAATATAGATATAAATGATAAGGGCAAACAGACCGCCGCTACGCCCTGCGTAAGGCACACACAACGCAAGGAGGTAGGAAAATTTTGAGCGCGCAGGAATAAGGGCCTCTCGCGACGTGACACGGGCCACGCGCTTTGTCAGCCACGGATATCCTCCTGTCAGTTCATGCAGAGACATCCAGAAGCCTGAGGTTTCACGCACCTGCAGGCAAAACTGTTCAAGATCAAGATCTCTCCAGCGCTTATGCCCGGCAGCCAACGCAGCCAGAGCCCGCCCGGCATTGTCCGGCGATGAGCAACAGGCGAGGCCATATCGGTCACAGGAAGTTTCACGCGCACGAGAATACGCAGCGCCCAGCAGCGGAAGCCACAATGCTGGCCAGCGCAGGAACATTTTACCAAGGTGGCGCATGTGCAGGTGACCAATTTCATGCCCCAGATAAAAACGGACACCATCCGGGTTAGCACTCATGGCATCGACAACATCGGAAAGGAGCACTACGTACTGAGCTCCCAAAAAACGCGTAGCAAATGCATTCATGGCACCGTTGCCATGCAGAATGTAAACCTCCGGCCACGGCTCCATCTTCAGTGTGGCGCAACATTCTGCAAACTGCTGGTGCAGGTCTGGGAATTGCCGTGATGTTAGCAGAACACCATTGCCCTTGATGTAAGAAATGAGAGCTGACTGTACAAAAAGATAGAAAATATACCCCACAAGAAGAACAAGCAGGGCAACACCAAATGTACCAATAATAAGAAGCAACCAGAAAACAATACCCAGAACGAGTGTTATTTTCTCTAATGTTCTTTCTTTAGGATAAATAAGAGACGACATTTTATAATTTTCTCGCTTTAAAAGACCATGGCCTGATCTGAAATTCTCAAAAAAAATACAAAATCTTGAAGGATAGATAAAATCCTTCAAAACAAGAGACGGCCATAACGATTTAAAGGCTACTGCATGAAGAAAATCATGAACAGATATTTTTAAGCCTCTTCATTGTCTTCATATATTTATAAAAACATGAATTAAGAACAAAAATAATTAACATTCTAAAGTAAATGAAAAATATTAATAAATAGCATTAAAAATTAAAATACCAAGAAATGGCAATAAAATAACGCATTACTTATCTATATAATTATAAATTAAATATTTAATTTCATCAAAGAAATGGAATTTCGCGAAAAAGTCTTCTTGCAAATTTTTTACGCAAGAAGACTTTTCTAGCCTTAAATTTTTAAAGACGCCGCAGCCGACCGGATTGCCCGCGCCATGGCTTCCACGCCGTTACCCCGGTTGGTGGACAAAGCCTGCACCAGCCCCAGATCCCGCAAAAACTGAGGATCTGTCTCCATAATTTCCTCACGCGGCCGCCCGGAATACACCCGCAGCAGAAGCGCTACCAGCCCGCAGACAATCGCAGCATCGGAAAGCCCGGCAAAGTAGAGCTTGCCACCCTCTTCCCGTGCTTCCAGCCAGACCTGACTCTGGCAACCGGGCACCCGGTGATCATCATTGCACCACTCCGGCGGAAAGGGCGGCAGTTTGCGGCCCATTTCAATGATGTACTGGTAGCGTTCCATCCAGTCGTCAAAGACGTCGAGTTCATCTCGGATAGCGTCAATCGCTTCGGAGGCTGTGTCTTCCTCCGGCAAAACAAAAGGTGCGTTCATTACAGAATAAACCGGCTGAGATCACCCTTGCGGGCCAGAGGAGCAACTTTTTCCTGAACCAGAGAGGCTTCAACATGAATGGCCTCCCCTTTTCTGTCAGACGCCGTGAAGGAGATTTCTTCCAGCAGCTTTTCCAGCACTGTTGCCAGACGGCGAGCGCCAATATTTTCCACGCGCTCGTTAATGTCCGCAGCCAGCTCAGCCAGTGCGTCCACCGCGCCGTCCGAGAATGTCAGCGTCACATCTTCCGTGCTGAGGAGTGCCATATATTGTTTCAGCAAAGAATGTTCAGGGTCCGTCAGAATACGGCGCAGATCCTCACGGGTCAGCGGCTGAAGTTCCACACGGATGGGCAGACGCCCCTGCAATTCCGGCAGCAGATCAGACGGTTTGGCAAGATGGAACGCACCGGAGGCAATAAACAGGATATGGTCCGTTTTCACCGGGCCATATTTGGTGGAAACCGTCGTGCCTTCAATCAGCGGCAACAGGTCACGCTGCACGCCCTCACGCGAGACATCGCCACTCCGGCCGCCACCGTCGGCGGCACGCCCACAGACCTTGTCAATTTCATCCAGAAAAACAATGCCATTTTCCTGTGCATGGGCCACGGCTTCCCGCGTCAGGGCCTCCGTATCCAGCATCTTGTCCGCTTCTTCACGCTCCAGATACTCCCGCGCAGCCGCCACTTTCAGGCGGCGCTGCTGGGGCGTCTTGCTCATGAAGTTTTTCATCATCTCGCTAAAGTTAATGACCTGACCGGGGACCATCCCCGGCATCTCGCCACCGCCTGACGGAGCAGCCTCTACAACCGCAATATCGACTTCTTTATCTTCAAGCTGGCCATCCCGCAGCATGGCGCGGAATTTGTTCTTGGTCTCGGCCGAGGCCGTTGCCCCAACGAGCGCCTCAACCAGCCGGTCTTCCGCCGCCTGCGCTGCACGGGCCGAGACATCCCTGCGTCTGACATCCCGCAGCATGGTGATGGAGGCTTCGACCAGATCACGCACAATGCTTTCCACATCGCGCCCCACATAGCCGACTTCCGTAAACTTGGTGGCCTCAACTTTTAAAAACGGAGCCTGCGCCAGTTTTGCCAGCCTGCGGGCAATCTCGGTTTTCCCGCAGCCTGTCGGGCCGATCATCAGGATGTTTTTGGGCACAACTTCTTCGCGCAGCCCTTCGGCCAGTTGCGCGCGCCGCCAGCGGTTGCGCAACGCAATGGCCACAGCCCGCTTGGCGTCACCCTGCCCGACAATAAAACGATCAAGCTCCGAGACAATTTCCCTCGGAGAAAAGGTCGGTGCATCCATCAGGAAGAAACCTTATCTGTTGAAGGAGAAGCCGTCAGCGTTTCTACCCTGACAGAATGATTCGTATAAACGCAGATATCCCCGGCCACTTTCATAGACCGCCGCACAATATCCTCCGCGTCCAGCCCTTCAACCGTCAGCAGCGCCCGAGCGGCAGACAGGGCAAAATTCCCCCCGGACCCAATGGCGATAATGCCATCTTCCGGCTCCAGAACATCACCATTGCCTGTCAGGGTATAGGAATGTTCAGCATCGGCCACGGCCATCATGGCTTCCAGCCGCCGCAGGTACCGGTCTGTCCGCCAGTCTTTTGCCAGTTCAACACAGGCGCGTTCAAGCTGATTGGGGTAGCGCTCCAGCTTGGCTTCCAGCCGCTCAAGCAGCGTAAAGGCATCCGCTGTGGCACCAGCAAATCCGGCCAGAATGGAACCGGAAGGGCCAATCCGCCGCACTTTACGGGCGTTCCCTTTAATCACGGTCTGACCGAGCGTGACCTGCCCATCCCCGGCCATAGCCACAGTGGGGCCACGCCGGACACAGAGGATTGTTGTCCCGTGCCATCCGACGGGATCATGCGAGGAGGAGGCTGTGTGAAAGCTTTGCATAGTAGCAAGAGATAAGCTTTCCTGCCGCCAGCACAAGAGGCCTGCAGGCAGGAAAGCACCGCCTATGCGGCCAGCATGGCCCTGACATCCCCCAGCAGCGCGTCCCGCGTGTAGGGTTTATGCAGGACCGTGACCCCTTCCGGCAGGGACGCAAGATCTGCATAACCGGTGACAAACAGCACAGGCAGTTCCGGACGCACGGTATGCAGGCGGCGGGCGACTTCATCCCCGTTCATGCCGGGCATCATCACATCCATCACGACCAGCGCGATATCCGGTTTATCGGCAATCACCCCCAGCGCCTCGGCACCGCTGGCGGATTCCAGAACCGCATATCCGGCGCGGCGCAGGAAACCGGCTGTTACAGCCCGCACTCCCGGTTCATCATCCACCACAAGGATAGTTTCGCCCTGCTGAACAGGCGGCAGTTTCTGCGGAGAGGCCGCCTGCACCCGTGCGGGCGTAATAGACGGGACCGCCGGGCGTTCTTCCGCCATGGCCGGGAGCCAGAGTTCAATGGACGTGCCGCCACCCGGCACACTTTCCACCCGCACTTCCCCACCGCAATGGCTAATGAAGCCATAGATCATGGACAGACCAAGCCCGGTGCCCTGCCCGATCCCTTTGGTAGTGAAGAACGGATCAAAAATGCGGGCCTGCATTTCTTCCGTCATGCCCACGCCGCGATCCATCACCTGAACCACAACCCAGGCTTCCCCATTATGCGTATTGCTCACAAGCCCGAGCGGACGCGCCGCCTGCCGCACAGAAACGGTCGTCGCACCGCCTTCCGGCTGCGCATCCAGCGCGTTCACGCACAGATTAAAGACCGCCAGTTCCAGTTGTGTTGCGTCCGTCCAGACCACAGGCAAGGGCGCATCAGGCAGTTCAAACTGCACAGTGCTGATGCGGCTGCTGGAATAGCCGCCCTCTGGCCCCAGCACTGCCTGAATTTCATCCGGCACTTTGCCCTGAGACATAAAACTTTGCAGGGACGCCATCAGTTTTCGTAAATCAACCTGCTGGCAGGCCAGATGGCGTGGACGACTGAAATCCAGAAGCTTTTGCGTCAGCGCTCCGCCGCGTCGTGCGGCTTCCAGCGCATTATGGAACAGCCGCGCCACACCGGGCTCCTTCGGCGGCTCCAGATCCATCACCAGTTCCAGTGAGCCGAGAATAGCCGTCAGAAGATTGTTAAAGTCATGAGCAATCCCGCCCGCCAGCGTGCCAATGGCCTGCATTTTTTCGGCCTGACGCAGACGCTGCTCCATGGCCAGAAGATCTGTCACATCCCGGTCAATCAGGATGGAATAGTTTTTCAGGCCCGCAGCCCCGCCGGACACAGTCACTCCCGGCTCACCGTCCAGCCGCACGCGCGTCAGGTCATGCCAGCGGGCCTGCCCGTCCGGCCCAGCCAGTTGCAAAATCTGCTGATCCCGGCCAGAGGAATCCAGAACTCTCTGCGCTTCTTTCAGGCTATCCAGACGGGTGGCATCCACCAGTTCTTCTTCCGTCTGCCCAACGCAGGCCTCTATGCTCCGGCCGAACTGGTCCGCCATCTGGCGGTTGAGGCGAATAAAGCGCCCGGTCTCTTCCTTGAACGCCAGACCAAACGGCAGGTTATCCAGCAGCCCGCGCAGCAAAAGCTGTTCGCATTGCAGCTCTTTTTCCAGACGGTAGCGGGACGCCGCCTGCCCCACCATGGAGAGCAGGGTTTCATCATCCCAAGGCTTATAGGCAAAAAAGGAAATCTGCCCCTGATTCAACGCGGCTTCCACCGCGGTGATATCCGCATAGCCCGTCAGCAGAATAGCTCCGGCGGAGGACAGCAGTCTGGCCCGGGCCAGAAACACATCCCCCGTCATGCCCGGCATCCGCTGGTCGGACACAATCACCGCTACGTCAGACCGTTGTTTCAGCAGCGCAAGCCCCTGCTCGCCCGAGGATGCGGAAAGGACGTCATACGCGTCTTCCAGCAGGTCTGTCAGAGCAATCAGTATTTCCGGCTCGTCGTCCACAATAAGGACAACGGGCCTTTTGTCAGGTTCAGGCAGCATGGGTGCGCCTTTCCTCTTCAGCCCGATAGGGCACACGCAACGTAAAGCAGGCTCCGCCGTTCTCCCGAGCATCGGTCACAACAATACTCCCGTCATGGGCCTGCACAACGCCATACGCTGTCGCCAGCCCGAGCCCTGTTCCTGAGCCTACAGGTTTTGTTGTGAAAAACGGTTCAAAAACGCGTTCCTGAAGATCTTTCGGCACACCCGGCCCGGTATCACTAATCCGGATAACGTAATCTTGTCCGGTATGGGTGGTGGCAGGCTCCAGAGAGGACGTAATTTCAATCCGGTCCTCCTCGCCCGCGACAAGGCCCGCAGCCTCCTGCTCACGCTGCTTTTCCGTAATGGCGTCGGCAGCGTTGCTGACAATATTCATGACCACCTGATTGACCAGCGCGGCCTGACAGAACAGGTCCGGCGGGGCGTCCAGCGCACAGATCACACGAATATTCTGGCCCAGCTTGGGAGCCAGCAGGGTCAGAACCATATCAATGGCTTCCGGCACATCCAGACGGCTGAACTCCCCTTCCTCCAGCCGCGAGAACCGCCGCAGACTCACCACCAGATCCCGCATCCGGGAGAGGCCGATGAGGGAGGCCGCCAGACGCTCACTGCTTTTTGCCAGCGCCTGCTCCGCCGCCAGCGTATCGCCTTCCCGCACGGCGCTGAGGGCGCGGGAAATACTGCGATTAACGGTATTTTCATGCGCCAGAACAAAAGCGAGCGGGTTGTTGAATTCATGCGCAATCCCGGCAGCCAGTTCCCCGAGAGACGCCATTTTGGCGGACTGTACCAGCTTGGCCTGCGCCTCAATCAGCTTGCGGTTGGCTGAGGCCAGATCCGCATTTACCCGCCGCAGAGCATCTGCCAGCGCCATACGGGCGCGGGCACTTTCAATATGTGCTTCTTCCCTGCGGGTTTCATCCTGCACCATTTTACGCCGCACAAGGCTGCTGATGCGCGCCACCAGCAGGTCCGGCGCGATATCCGCATCCACCAGATCATCCACGCCGGCGCTAAACGCCATGCTGGCCATCTGGCCGGAAAGCTGGCCGCCTTCCACCATACCCAGTACGCGCATGCACTGCCGGGTCCGGCGGCGCATAGCCACAACCGTATGGGCAAAGGCCAGCCCATCAAAGGACGGACAGGCCAGATCCACGACCAGACAATCCGGCTGGTCCTTGCCCACAGGGCAGTTTGCCAGATTAAAATCAGCCGGATCGTCAATCAGAGAGACCGTGGCTCCGTGCCGCCGCAGCAAATCCTGCAAGACCGGCGGGGCATCCCGCCCACCGCCCCGCCAGGACCACAACAACCCTCCCGGCGCCGTCGCAATAGCAACGCTGGGCTGACGGAATGTTCCCCCGGCGCGGGAGAGCGGATCTTCATCATTTTCCCGCAGCAGACCACAGACGCGGAACATCAGAAAAGCCGGATCAGCCTGACGGCTCAGGCAGGCATCCGCCCCCTGTTCCAGCACCAGACGTTCCTGCTCGGCATCCGGTGCCTCCAGCAGAACCAGAACAGGAATACTGCGGGTCACGGCATTTACACGCAGCCGCTGGCACAGCCGCGCCACGGACATATCCGGCAAGGTACCCGCCACCACCAGCAGATCCGGCAACTGGCTTTCAAACCCCGCAAAGGCCTGACATCCTGTGGAGACAGACTGAACCTGCAAGCCGCGCTGAGTCAGCAGCGAGGAAAAAGCGCCCTCACCCACGGGGTCCAGCCCCACCAGCAAAACGGTACCCGAACCAACTGTCATCTCAATCCCGCATCCCGCACCTGTTGTTCCGGAGCGCACATCACGTTGTTCAGGTGTCCTGCTTTCTTCCGCTATTTTTTCTACATCATGCCCTTGCCTGACGGCCACAGAGGCCGCGCATTCATGAGCGTGAATCGCTCTATCTAACCAAATCCCGGCGGTCCCGTCTGTTCGCGAATGCGTTACCAGAGGGAGAATTCAGCCTTTCACCCAGACGCCCCTTACGGCGTGTTATAGCAGGAAAGCCACAGCAACCACCTTTTAGGTCATGCGTCTGTGCCCTCCTGCCTGTCTTGTGTATAATCGCGGCAATTCTGTGCGCGCCTGCCGGTTTCTTGAGCGCGGCACACCCTGCTTTTACTGGCCGAGGAAACACCAGACCCATGGACCCCACCCCCAACCGTGCTGATGCTCATCGGCCGTTTTCTTTTGTCTCAGACGCATCAGGCAGCAGTTCTCCCGCCCTCAGGCTGGCCCGCGCCGGGCTCTGGGCCGTCTGCTATTTTTTCTTCTATTTCATTCAGCAACTGGCTGAACTGTTTGCCCCGCTGCTGCTGATTGCCGGTGTTGCGTGGAAAGCGCTGCCGGTGCTGATTGGCGCCGTCTCACACGTCAGCGCCTCTGCGGACCCTCAGGCGCGGGATGCCATTGCCAACGTCGCCTCCGCCATTCCGGCACAGATCACGGTCGCAGGCCACACGCTGACAGCCAGCGGTATGGTCTGGGATGGCATCCTGCTCATGGGTCTGGCAGCAGCCGGTGCCACTCTGGCCACGCTGGCTGGCCGCAATATGTAATCTGGCTGACTGTCATCTGGCGGGCCACGCCGCTACAAACTCCCCCACCCTGCACCGGGTGGGGTGAGACCTCACCCCGGCAGATACAGACGGGCGGCTGCGGGCCAGACCCGCACAATATCGTCCCACCACTCATAACAGGCCATGCCTGCCAGCATGGCCATAATAAGGCTGACGCACCACGCCCATCGCCAGAAAGCGTCCGTCAGCATCCAATCCCGCACACTCTGCACCTGCCCCTCCGACTCTGCTCCCTTATTCTGCGCATAAGCCGTGAACTGAAAAGGGCGACTGTGATACTCCGCTCTTCCGGTGCCGCAGGATGCGCCTGAGGGAACCCACCGACAGCCACACTCCATAACGGCCTCCAAACATGCTGCACGTCCTCTCCCGGCCGTTGTGCTGCAGACGCTGAGAGAACCGCAACCCTGAACGGACCTGCACCAGAAATCGAATCGACAGCACCGCCTTCCCTCCGTTACACTGGCTCCATGCGTAACCCCCGCCCTTCCTGCCTGCCACTGGCTGGCAGACCCGTGCTTTCACCATGATTCGTCTCAGCAACGTCTCCTGGCGCAGGGAGCGCAAAGCAAGCACACCGGTGCTCTCCAACCTGTCCTTCTCGGTGCCTCAGGGGGGCTTTCGCTGGCTGCTCGGGCCGTCCGGTGCGGGCAAGACAAGTCTGCTCAGCCTGCTACATGTGGAAAACCTGCCCTCCGACGGCACACTCTGCCTGCTGGATAAGGATGTTACCGCACACACGCCCCGCGCTGTTCTGGTCCGCCTGCGGCAAAGAATCGGAATGGTACATCAGGATTTCCGGCTGATGCCGGACCTTTCCGTGACCGATAACGTGGCTCTTCCCTTACGTCTGCAACACAGGCCGGAAGACGAGATTACGGACGAGGTGCACGCCATTCTGAAATGGGTAGGGCTTGGGAACCAGCTGAACGTCCGCGCCTCCCGTCTGTCTGGCGGGGAACAGCAGAGGACGGCCATTGCGCGCGCCATCGTGCACCGCCCCGGCCTGATTCTGGCCGATGAACCCACCAATGCGCTGGAAGAACCGCAGGCCCATAAATTGCTGGATATGTTCAGTGAACTGAGCAGCATGGGCACCACAGTTATTGTCGCCACCCATAATGAGGCACTGGTCCGCCGCCTGCCCCGCCCGGCGCTGACACTGGAACGCGGCCGCCTTGTGCAGGACGGAGCCTGAGCCATGGCCCTTCCCTTTTCCGGCCGGAAAGACGGTCTCTCCCTTTCAGAAGCGCTGCCGGACAGAAGCCTGTTCATTCTGGTCGCGATGATGAGTTTTCTCGCCGCCCTGACGCTGACGGGAGCCACCGGCGCCCGCACCCTCTCCACCCGATGGGCTGGCGGTGCCGCGCAATTGCTTACCATTCAAGTGTCAGAACCTGATCAACCTCTGAGCGGGGCCAGCAAGACCGACAAAACCGCCCCCCAGAGCCGGGCCGAGACCGTTCTGGCGGACCTCACCACCCTTCCGGCTGGCACGCAGGTCCATCGGCTGACGCAGGAGGAACTGGCCCGTCTGCTCACCCCATGGCTCGGCGATGCGGGTAAAACGGCTCTGCCGCTCCCGGCTGTGATTGAGGTGCGTCTGGCTGAAGGGCATGAAGCCCCGGCGGATCTGGAACAGACGCTCAATGCGCATGTACCCGGCACCGTAGTGGAACATAATGCTGAATGGAGCAGCCGCCTGCGCGCACTGGCCGAGAGCCTGATGGCCTGCGCAGCCCTCGCCCTCGTCACCGTGGGCGGCATTGCGACCATGATTACCGCGCTGGCCACAAGAGCAGGCCTGTCAACCCGGCGCGATATTATTGAAATCCTGCACGGGCTTGGAGCAACTGACAGCTATATTGCCGGGCGCTTTGCCAGCCGCACCGGCGGCCTCGCCCTTGGCGGCGGCGTGCTGGGCACGCTGCTGGCTATGGCCCCGCTCCTGCTGCTTTTCCGCATGGCCGCCCCGTTTGCCGCCTCCACACTTCAGGCGGCCACGCCTGCCATGCCGGACTGGCGCACCCTGCCTGACCTTCTGCCGGGTGATATGCTGGCAGGCCTTGCCGCTCTGCCATTTGTGGCTGCTTTTATTGGCTGGACGACCACGCAGATCATGGTCCGCATCTGGCTGCGACGGATGCCATGAGGCGCGAGGCCAGTCGCCACCGCCCCTCCCGCCTGTCCCGCTTTATCCTGTGGTGGCTTAAAATGGGGCTGCTTGTCTGTCTGGCGCTCTGCGGTGCCTTTGGGTGGTTTGTATATGACGCGCTGCGCCCCGCCCCGGACAACATGCCGCACACCGATGGCATTGTCGCCCTCACTGGCGGCCAGGGGCGCGTGGACACATCCCTGCGCCTGCTAATGCAAAACCGTGGGGATAAACTGCTGATTTCCGGAGTGGACCCGCAGGCCACCCAGCAAGACCTTCTGCCGCCCCACCTGCCGGACAGCGTGAAAGACCGGGTAACGCTGGGTTATCTGGCCCGCTCCACCATTGAAAACGCCAGTGAGACCGCCGCATGGGTGGTGGATAACCATATCCATACCCTGACGGTTGTGACCGCAGGCTACCACATGCGCCGGGCGCTGGTGGAACTGCGCCGCACCCTGCCGGGTGTGACGCTCTACCCTTACCCCGTCATCCCGCCTGCGCTGGAACACCCTTTTGAACGCTCAACCCTGCACCTCCTCCTGCGGGAGTTTGCAAAATGGCTTGGTGCGCTTGCGGGTTTTGTGCATCCGCCAGCGGGCGTCGCGGGTTAGGTGAAAGATCGCAGGAACGGTGTCCGTTAAGGGGGGGGAAGCCGAATGTCCACTTAAGGTTTGAGAAGCCCGAAAGCGGACGGTTTCCTCAAACGAGGATGAGTATAGCCACGAAGCAAAAGTCGAGATATAGTGGATATCAAAAGAAAAGAGTTAAATAATGCTGGTCAGGACTATATCATTCTCTGAATTTGACCTTAATCTTATTAACTCTTTGAGAGGGCAGAATGTCTCTCATATCCGCGTACTCAACGAAGTGTTTCTTGATATTCATTGTAGCAACGGCACAATCGTTGGCTTCATGCCGGATGAGACAGAGATACTACATCCGCGTGAAGAATTTTGGGACGACATCAAACATCCGCGGATTATTAACGGGCCATTTTGCGAAGAAGACTCCCTTAAAAACACTATCCATGAAATAGACGTTCTACCAGCGTTCGGAGAAATTCGTAGTATATGGGGTCTTCGCACAGCAGTCAGTGTTTACGAATTTCAGCCTCTTTATTCAGGATATGACCCGGCGGCAGGCTTCTTACGCGATGCTATGCCACCTGAAATTCAAAAACTTCCCTTGAGAGAATTTCGATGGGATAATTTTAATCCAGATTTAGTGCCTGAGGGCGCTGATTACGTAATTGCTGATATTGGTATTATCCTTGATGTCGGAGGTACCGCCGTAAATGCATCAACCCTTGAAAATCAGTGGAATATTACACAGGAAATACCAGGAATTTCTATGCTTACCGAGGGTGTATTTAAATTGCGCTACGAGGTGTATCGGATATTCTAAAAACGAAGCGGACATCACAATGATGATCTTGCCTCAAGTCTTTGGATATAGATGCAACTAAACCGAACTTAATCCCAGACATATGTTCTCTCTTCCAAAAAATAAATTTTTCTAAAACATGGCTGATAAAATCATTCATGTTCCGGACAACGCCTTGAGAAGGACCCAGTCAGCGTGTCTTCATTCATGCGTTTTAATGTCACGCAACGAGCAGACGAAGGAGATTTCGTTCTCTTTAAAGAATCTGGAAGACAGAATATCAGGCAATATAAGACACAAGAAACGTTAACCGTTCATCGGGGAAGTAATGGCCTCTTTTCGGTGCTTAGTCCGATGTCTAAAATATCTTACATGAGGCGAAAACCGACTAAGGCCGTCTCTTTTAGAAGCCTGTTAAAAGCAGATCAATAGCCTGAGTGATTTCATCCTGATAAAGAGACAACGAAGTCACGACTTTCTTCAGATCACGTTCAGGCACGGCAGCCATAAACTGTGTCATCATAACGAATGACTGGTCATTGATTACGAAAATCGGATTAAGTCTCTTTGCCGGTCGTGGTGCCACTTTCTGCGATAGAAACGGCACCACGATGCGGGTACCCAACTCGCCCAGCAGATCTGCCTGCACATCTAAAACGAAACGTGCTTCACCTTGCCCGGCCATACAATACACATCAAAACAGGCCATTCAGAAGTTCCGATAATCCGCCAGAGGAAGACCATTTTCTTCGACATACTGTCGAGATGCCTCAAGGGAGGAGCGATTTTCTGCCAGCCATTGTTGAGCGCGGACCGAAGCGATCGCTGACTTCAACCCCTGTTCACAGGCCTGCGATATGTTGAGATCAAGCGATTTGGCTTCTTCGAGTAACTGAGCCGGTAACGTCACATTCGTGGGACGACGTGACGGGCCGTTGGAATGCGCGCGAACCATAGCTTTACTCCCTGTCCTGAGAACCAGAGATTAGCACAGATGCATGCGCATTTCCATGCGCATATTATCGTCCGATATATGGCTGTTTTCCGAAAATTCCAGCAACTCCTCTTACGTCTGGCATGCAGGCGATTACGACCTGTCTGCTGCGTTCACTCAGCGAAAGGACAGCGAGTGAGCAAAAACCGCCAGAGACACTTCGCTTTCAAAGCCGTTGAGTAATAATTTGCCAACAAAATTTATGTTGCTCAGACAATAACCGAACTGCATCATTACAAGATGAACTGGTCACAGATAGCTCCACACTTCAGATACGACGGTGCCCTCCGTGATATATACATACATAATACATCAAAAGATGACTGGGCACATGTCTGGAATTTCCTTCTAATAAATCGTTCCAGATTTTCATTCAGCATAGACGGCGCCGTGACCTCACCCCCTTTAACGGTTGGACAAGTCTTCGATACGCAACGCGCTCATGCTGTAACTGCCTCGTATATTCTCGGCAAACAGCGCTTAAACTGTCATTTCTTCGCCGAGCATAAAGTGGAATTCGACTTGAATCCATGCGACGTCACAGGCCCCGACGAAGCAGAACAACTGGAGGAGTTTCTCAGAGTTCTGGGGCGTGTAACGGGGAAACAAGTAAGCCTTACGCATGAAAACGCGCCTTATGACGTCATCGCACGATTTGATCCAACCACTGGAAAGCTCTTCTGGTCCCCCAGCACCGCCGCATGATGCCGGATGTGGTCTGCGGCAAAGCTCTGCACAAACCAGTAGGAATGGTCATATCCGGCGTGTCTGCGGATGCGCAGGGCCTGTCCGGCTTTTTGCGCGGTCTCTTCCAGCAGGTCCGACTTCAGTTCGCGTTCCAGAAACTGATCGGCCTCACCCTGATCAATCAGAATATCCGTCGGGTGGCGGTATCCGTCTTCCAGCAGGCACACCGCATCCTGCGCGCGCCATGTCTGGCGGTCCGGTCCTAAATAGCCGGTAAAGGCCTTCTCGCCCCACGGCACGACGGAAGGGTGCACAATAGGCGCAAAAGCCGAGACGGATTTCCAGAAGTCCGGCGCGCGCAGCGCATGTACCAGCGCACCATGCCCGCCCATGGAATGGCCCATAATCCCGCGCCGTGTGCCATCCAGCGGGAAAAGCTGCTCTGTCAGGGCAGGCAGTTCCTGCGCAATGTAGCTGCCCATGCGGTAATGCTGGCTCCACGGTTCCTGCGTTGCGTCCAGATAGAACCCGGCTCCGGTACCAAAATCCCAGCTGTCTTCCTCACCCGGAACGTGCGCCCCACGGGGCGAGGTATCCGTCGCGACAAGTGCCACGCCCAGCCGCGCCGCTTCCGCCAGCGCATGTGCTTTGATGAAGAAGGTTTCCTCCGTGCAGGTCAGGCCCGCCAGCACATGCACCACCGGCGCAGGTCGCGCCGCAGTCGCCCCCGGTGGCACAAACACCGCAAAGCGGGCATCCAGCCCCAGCGCAGCAGAGGCATGGCTGTAAAACCCGACACGCCCTCCGTGGCAGAGATGTTCTGATCTGGTTTGCAGCACGTTGCTGGACGTCATCAGCCTGACCTTTCCTGTGGTCCAAAACTCCGGATACCGGGCCTTAAAAAGCCATCAGGCATCCTGTTTGTCACGATAAGCCCCTTTCCCACCGGCAGGCCAGAGTGCAGGCCTCTGGCGGGACAAAAAGCAAATCATAATATTTTTTTTAAAAAGCACACCCGGCTCACGTCACATCCCCACAAGAGCGTGCTATCATCGCACTCAACGCATTACAGCATTGCGCGCAAGGAAACTCTGCGGGCCACAGACTGTTAAGCACACTTGTCTTTTACGGTCCGGCGTTAAGCCTGACACCAGAGAAAACGGAGAGTGAATGGATGATCGTTGACCAGCGGATCGGCCTGCGCATCATCAGTAAAGAAATTCTCGGTGTCATCCTGCTGATGACAGCATGGGATTTCGTCGTGGTTATCCTGTTTCAGGTCTTCCATCAGGAATGGATGGAACAGCCAAGCCTGCCAACCTCTCTTATTGGTTCAGCGCTGGCCCTGTTCATGGGCTTCCGCAGCAACAGCGCCTATGCCCGCTGGTGGGAGGCCCGCACATTGTGGGGGGCCATTACCAACAACAGCCGCTCCTTCGGGCGGCAGGTCGGCACTTTGCTCAAGGACCGGCCTGACCTGATGCTGGGCATGGCAGCCTATCCGCATGCTCTGCGTGGCGCGCTGGGCAATGTGGATGTCTCTGCGGATGTCAACCGCCTGCTGCCGCCGGAGATGGCGCGCGCCATTGCGGGCTGGCGCAACCAGCCTAACGCCATTCTCTACCAGCTCGGACTGGGGGTGACGGATGAAGTCACCAAAAAAGGCATTGATGGCGCAGTGCACGGCCAGATTGACCGTATCCTGTCGGACCTTGCCAATGCGCAGGGCGGGCTTGAGCGGATCCGGAACACCCCGCTGCCCATGCAGTTTTCTGCCCTGCCCCGCGCGCTGGTCAATGTGTTCTGTATCGTTCTGCCGCTCTCCATGGTCCAGACGCTGGAATGGATCACGCCGCTCGGCTCCTCACTGGTCGGCATCCTGTTTCTGGTGCTGGATAAGAGCGCGAGTGACCTTCAGGAACCGTTCTCCGGCACACCGCATGCGCTGCCCATGGCCACCATGGCCCGTACCATTGAGATTGATGTGGTGCAGCCTACAGGCCTGCCGCTGGCGCCGCCCATTACGGCAACAGACGGCATTCAGCCCTGAGATACAGCACTGCCTGCCATACGGGCCAGACTGCCGTTTTGGAAGACAGACCACGGAATTTGTGGTATAAGGTTTGGTTATGAGCACATTCAGAACAACTCCGAAAGGCGGCGTGACAGACGCAATGGCACGCACTGCCGCCGCAACAACCGCAGCGCAGGCCAAAACCAAAATTAAAGATGACGACCCCTTCCAAGAAGGAGACGCTATTGTCTACGCCGCCCACGGTGTCGGCCGTGTGGACCGCATCGGTGTTGACGAAATTGCCGGCACCAAGCTGGAAGTGATTCAGATCTCCTTCCCCGGCAACCAGATGACTCTGCGCATCCCGCTTACCAAGGCCCGCAAGGCTGGACTCCGCAAAATCGTCTCGCGCGAGATTGTGGATAAAGCCATGGCCATCATCAAGGGCAAGCCGCATGTCAGTAAAGGCATGTGGGCACGCCGGGCTGTGGCGTATCAGGAAAAAATCAACTCGGGTGATCTGGTCCAGATTGCCGAAGTGCTGCGCGACCTGCGCCGCAATGTTGATAGTCTGGACGGCAGCTTTAGTGAACGGAAGCTGTTTGAGGCGGCTCAGGAACGTTTTGTGGCGGAAGTCGCCGTTCTTGAGAAAAAAGACCCTGCGGAAGTTCTGGACTCCCTCACGGCTGTGATGAAAGCAGCCTGAGCCTCCGGCCTCTGATCTGACGCAAAAACCCGGTCTGGCCCTGTGCCGGGCCGGGTTTTTTCATACGTCACGCTGTTTTCCTTTCCACAGCGGCGGGAGGGCAGTAAATATAACGTATGACGCGCAAAGCCTCCTCTCCCGCGCCCTCCGTGGCTCCTGACCCTGCCATTCTGCGCCGGGCGCTGAGTGAAATTAAAGCCGGGCATTTTGAAAATACCCTCACCGCTCTCTCCCACTCAGCTGCTGACAGCGCGGATAACGGGGTTGAAATCCTGCGCGCCTTTTGTCTGGCAGGCACCGGCAAGCCGAAACAAGCTGCGGAAATTCTGTGCCGTATCGCACAGGAAAACCCGACAGCCGTGCATCCGTTGCAGGACCTCAGCACCATCATGGCGGAACTGGACCGCAGACCCGATGCGGCCGCTGCCTGCCGTATGGCCCTGAAAATCACGCCTCAGGATGCCCGCATCCATGACGTTCTGGGCGGCGTGCTGACCCAGATGGGGCTGTTTGAAGAGGCCGTCGAGACGCTGCGCACATCCATCAGTCTCCGCCCCAATGCCACCTATTCCTACAACATGCTGGCAATGGCGCTGACGGAAAGCGGAAAGATGGCCGAAGCCCTGCGCGTGCTGGAAGATGTGCTGGAAGAACACCCGGAGCACGCGGGCACGCTGTCCAACATTGGCTGTATTCTGGCGGGAGAAGGCCGGTTTGAAGAGGCGCTGACCGCTTACCGCCGCGCGATTACCCAGCGCCCGGCCGATGCGCAGATCCGCCTGAACCACTCCATCACCCTGCTCAAGGCCGGACGATATGCGCAGGGCTGGGCCGAGCATGAATGGCGGCTGAAATTACCGGGGCACAGCACCCTGCCGCAGGACCGTCTGCTCCCCTCCCTTGGCCCGGACACGGATCTGACTGGCCAGCGCGTGCTGGTCACGCAGGAGGAAGGTCTGGGCGATACGCTGATGTATCTGCGCTATGTGGAACCTCTGGCCCGCCGGGGCGCGCATGTTCACCTCTGGGTGCCAGATACGCTGGAAGATCTGTGCCATCGGCTTGAAGGCGTTGGCACCGTACAGGTGGGCGGAGAACTGCAACCTTACGACTGGCATTGCCCCTTTATCAGCCTGCCGCGCGTATTTGCCGCCACATCGGATGCAATGGGCGCGCCCGTCCCGTACCTGAAGGCCGATCCGGAAAAAGTGAAGACTTTTGCCGAACTGCTGCCTGACAACCATAAGTTGAATGTCGGCCTGATCTGGGGCGGTGCGCCACGCCCGACACTGATTGGCCCGAATATGGTGGACCGCAGGCGCTCCATGAGCCTGCACACACTGGAACCGCTCAGCACCATTCCCGGCATCAATCTTATCAGCCTGCAAAAAGGCCCCTATGCGGACCAGATGCTGGACCCGCCGCGTGACATGATTTTGTATGACCCGACGGATGAACTCCACACCATGGATGATACAGCCTCGCTCATGATGTCACTGGATGTCATTGTTTCGGTCGATACATCGTCCGTGCATCTGGCGGGCGGGCTGGGCAAGCCCGTTATCATGATGGACCGGTATGATAATTGCTGGCGCTGGCTGCACGGGCAGGACACCAGCCCGTGGTACCCGGCCATGCATATTATCCGCCAGACCACCCCGCGCAGATGGGATGATGTGGTGCAGAAGGTCGCGCAGCGGCTCCGCACAATGGGGGCTTACCGCGCGTAAGCCGCCTGACGACAGGCTTTACCAGCCGTTCGCGTAATACCCCATTCCCGGGTCCCAGTTGCCCCATGCCGGGTTCCAGCCCGTCCAGCCGGGGCCCATCATGCCCCAGCCGCCCCAGTTCCAGGACGCATCCTGATAATCCTGAGCCGCTTCCTGCTGCTCATCCGCAATGGCCTGCTGCTGCCGGTACTGCTGATACGCGCCATAGGCTTTCTGGTCGCCCACATACAGACAGTCGCAGATTGTCGGGTCTGCGTAGACGTAGAAAACCTGATCCCCATGCACGCGGCGCACAAAGCGATGCGGCGGCAGCTTGTTGAGCATCGCCTGCCGCTGGGGCGTATCCGCCGGACGAAATGCAAACCCAGCAGCCGCCAGATGATCTTCCTTATTCGCAATGCGCTCGGCAGGGCTCACACAACCGCTTAACAGCACAATGGCTGAGAACGCGGCAATTCTGCCTGACCGGCCAGAGAAAATGGAAAACATCGCAGCACACCTTTTCAGCCCTGATTTCAGGAAAAGCTTACAAGGCCGGGGGGCGATGTCAAAACACGCATGGCGGAGTGCCGCGCACATCAGCGCAGGACGTCAGCACGCACCCCTTGTCATGGGCACGCCTGACGCAAGCATACGTCAGGCGAGGCAGGTGCTTCCCATCCGGAAAGACACTGCCTCGCGGTGGCGTTTACCCAGCAACAGAGGTTTTGGTTGTGGCGGGCACCAGCAGCTTTGCGCCGCCCCCATTCCCCAGAACTTCAAACACGCCCAGCGCACGGCGGGTACGGCCATCCGGCAGCAGCGTAAACTGACCATCCACCCCGGCAAACCCTTCCTGACGGGTGAGCGCGCTGACCGGATACCCCCGGGATGTCGTCCGGGCCACTGTGGTGGCAACGGTCGCGGCATCATAGGACAGATCCGCCAGCGGACGGGGCATATGATGGTTCCGCGCCATAAAGCGCGTCACAAAGCTCTGACGGGAAGACGGATCAGGCGCGGCATACCATGCACCCTTGAGCGCCCCCAGCTTGCTGGCAAATGCTGCCCACAGGCCCGGTCCCATAATCCGCACGGAAGAGGACGAGACCTGACTATCCGCCAGCGCACCAATCACGTTTTTCAGGCCAAGCCCGGTATCCCCCAGCAGCAGCGCATCAAACGGCGGGGGGGCGAGTTTGGGAGCCGCAGGCTGTGCCGTGCCATCCGTGGAGGCAGAGGCTGAGCCAGACCCGCCGTTAAGAGCCGCCGCCAGATCAGACGGGAGAGTCTTGTCCGGTGCGGTGGCGTCCGCCGTCTGGGCTGGCGCGCTGCCGTCCGGCTGCGCATCCGCCTTGCGAGTATCGTAAGCTGAGAGTTCCCGCATCATTTGCGTGATGCTAGCCGCAGAGCCGGTGTGATAGACGATGGTCGGCGTCGTCAGCCCCTGATCCCGGCAGGAGGCCAGCAGACCGTTGCCGAGGGCGTGCCCCAGCGGGTTATCCGGCAGGAAGGCCGCAAAATGCTGCCGCCCTTCCTTCCGTGCTGTCGCAACAAGCCGTTCAACCTGATCTTCCGGCGTGATGCCCATCACCCAGACGCCATCGCGCGCCTGATTGACGTCACTGGTAAAGGCCAGAACCGGCAGGCTGGCGGACTGCGCGGCAGGCGCGGCCGCAGCGGTATCCACCGCCGTCAGCGGACCGAGAATAATGCCATCCCCGGCCTCAACAGCGGCTGTTACAGCAGCGGAGGCACCGCCTGCGGCAGCCGTATCATGCACGTCCATTTGCAGAGCGGCGCTGCGCCCCTGTGCCTGCGCTTGTGCCTGTGATGGACCCTGCGCCGTGGCTGCGCCGCTTTCCGCAAGGGCAAGCTGTGCCCCGGCCAGCAGTTCATGCCCCAGTGCCGCGTTCGGACCCGTTAACGGCAGAAGCACGCCAATTTTATGGCTGGTGGCCGCTTTGGGTTCCTGCGGAGCGGGAAGCGTGCCCGTGCCGGACTGGTCCGCACATCCGGCCATTGCAAGCCCGACTGCACCTAAAACCACCATTCCGGTCTTGCGTCCTGCGCCATTTCCAGCCAGACCTCGCGTGGAGGCCTTTGACAGGAAAGAATATGTGCGCGTCATCATCCAGATCGTCCTCCGCAAACAACCGGCCTGATGAAGCTTATGACCGGACGTCCACACTCCATAGCGAAGGAAAGACGTCACGTCATGCCTTCTCTTCCGGGGACGCATCCTTCGCCGCCTCTTCCAGCGGCGCATCCGGCCTCACTCTGGTGGCAACACCCATAGGGAATCTGGGGGATTTCAGCCTTCGGGGCGCGCAGGCTCTGGCCGAAGCCGACCTGATTCTGTGTGAAGATACCCGCATGACGGCGCGCCTGCTGACAGACCGCAACATCTCCACCCGCACGGAAGCCCTGCACGAGCACAATGAACGCCAGCGCGTTCCGGCCCTGATTGAGCGGATGCAGAACGGCACCCGCATGGCTCTGGTGTCCGACGCCGGGATGCCCCTGATGTCCGACCCCGGATTCCGGCTGGTGCAGGCCGTGATTGAGGCGGACCTCCCCCTGACCGTCGTTCCCGGCCCCAATGCCGCGCTGACGGCTCTGGTGCTGTCCGGCCTGCCGCCGCACCCGTTCATGTTTATCGGCTTTCCTCCTCCGCGCTCCGCCGCACGCAAGGAGGCTTTTGCCAGACTGCGCGCTGCGGAACGGGCGGGTCTGAGCGCCACCCTGATCTGGCATGAAGCCCCGCACCGTCTGGCTGAAACACTAGCCGACATGACAGATGTTTTTGGTGCGGAACGCGCCTGCGCCGTCGCGCGGGAACTCACAAAGCGGTTTGAGGAAGTCAGGCGCGGGTCCGTCGGCGCGCTCGCCGCGTTCTATGCCGAAACACCGCCACGGGGAGAAATCACCCTCCTGCTCGGCCCACCGGACGCAGAAGAAAGCAGCGAGGATGATCTGGACACCACCCTCCGCAGCCTGCTCAGCACCCATTCCGTCAAAGATGCCGCAGCCCTCGCCGCGACCGCCATCGGCCTGCCCCGCCGCACGGTGTATGCCCGCGCGCTGGAACTGGCGGCCGAACTGAAAAACAGCGCAGATTAAGCCGGTTTTCAGAAAAACACAGACCGGAGCGCCACGGCTGGAGGCCCCTGTCAGGCGGCGGCGCTCTCAGCCAGCGCCGTGCCTGCCGCATGGCCGCTGGCCCATGCCCAGTGGAAGTTATAGCCCCCCAGCCAGCCGGTTACGTCCACAGCCTCACCAATCACATACAGGTTTGGCACTGTCTGCGCTTCCATGGTTTTGGAAGACAGTTTGCGCGTATCCACCCCGCCGCGCGTGACTTCCGCCTTGGCAAAACCTTCCGTGCCGGTGGGGTGCAGGTCCAGCCGGTGGATACGGTCCGCCAGTGCGCGCAGCGTGCGATCGGGCCATTCCACCACCGGGCGTTCTTCAGGCGCACTCTGCCGGGCCAGTTCCTGCGCAAGCCGGTGCGGCAACCAGCGGCTAAGTGCGGCAGGGCCTTTCATCTGGCTTTTAGCTTTTTTCAGTCCGGCCAGCAGCGCGTTCATATCCTGCCCCGGCAGCAGATCAATCCGCACTGGCTCCCCTGCGTCCCAGTACGATGAAATCTGCAACAAAGCCGGGCCAGACAGGCCGCGATGCGTAAACAGCAACGATTCCTCAAACCCGGTTTTGCCACAGGATGCCCGCACGGGGAGAGAAACCCCGGCCAGAGACTGCACCCAGCTTTCCTCCGGCTGCCCGAACACCAGCGGCACCAGAGCAGGCTCTGGCGAGATAACCGGCAGGCCAAAAGAGCGCGCAATATTATAGCTGAAGCTGGTTGCACCCAGTTTGGGAATGGAAAGCCCGCCCGTGGCCAGCACCAGCGCCTTGCTGGTGAAGGTTCCGGCAGACGTCTGCACCCGGAAATCCTGTGGTTTTGTGACGTCCGTAATCCGCACATCCGTCAGGATCGTCACATGGGCTGCGGCACATTCCGCCAGCAGCATCTGCACAATATCCCGCGCGGAGTTATCACAGAATAACTGGCCCAGCTTTTTCTCGTGCCAAGGGATTTTATGGGCCGCCAGAAGTTCCAGAAACTGTGCAGGCGTATACCGGCTAAGGGCCGAGCGGGCAAAATGCCTGTTCTGGGAAATAAAGCGTTCCGCCCGCATATCCGTATTGGTAAAATTGCAGCGGCCACCACCGGAAATCAGGATTTTCCGACCCACTTCCGGCGCGTGGTCCAGCACCACAACCCGCCGACCACGCCGGGCTGCCGTAAACGCTGCCATCAGCCCGGCAGCGCCAGCACCAATAATCAGCACATCGGGCGCGTAGCGGGATGCGCCCCCGTTATGAAAGGTCACGTGCTTCAGAAATCCAGATTGGCGTAGTAATCCGGCGGGGTAATGCCGGACACACGGTCACCCAGCAGCGGGCGGAAGCAGGGGCGAGACTTCATGCGGGCGTACCAGTCCCGCACCGCCGGAGCCTTGGACCAGTCGATATCCCCGATAAAATCGAGGCTGGAGAGATGCGCTGCTGCCGTAAAATCCGCCAGAGACAGGAAATTACCGGCCAGCCAGTTCCGGTTTTCCGCCAGAAAATTGATGTATTTCAGGTGCGGTTTCATGGCCGCATAGCCTTCCCGCAGCACGGTGCCGTCCGGATTGCCACGGCCACTGATGCGCTTCATCACGCGCTCGCCAATAAAGCGGCGGGACACATCGCGCGCAAAACGCTGGTCAAACCACGCCACCAGACGGCGCACTTCCACGCGCTCGGCCAGTGTGCGGCCCAGCAGCGGCGTATCGGAATAGGCTTCTTCCAGATACTCGCAGATAACGGAGGAATCCGGCACCACCAGCCCGTTATCTTCCACCAGCACGGGCACTTCACCTGCCGGGTTCATGGCGTAGAATTCCGGGCGTTCTTCCCACACCCGTTCCACAACAGATTCAAACGGCAGACGTTTTTCACCCAGCACAAGCCGGATTTTCCGGCAGTAGGGGGAAAGGGGGAGGTGATACAGGGTACGCATGCAAAATATTTATGACATTGTTTGCCAACACGCCAGAGGGTAATCGGGCCGGGATGCATCTAAATCTCGCACACATCCCCTGCGGGGTCTGCACAGATGCTCGACAGACAACCCTTCCAGCGTGTACCAGTGCTGGTCTTTCCAGTTCCGATCCTACGTTAGCGAGATCTCACGTCCTTGTCCGCCACGACATCCCCCCCGACATCCCCTCTGCCCCGCATCCGGATTTCAGGCAGGTCCTTTCTGGCGCTCACGCTCACGCCGGAAGCCCCGCTGGAAGACTGGCTGAGCGCGCTGGACCACCAGATTGCCCGCTCCGCCGGTTTTTTTGCCGGTAAGTCCATCATTCTGGATCTGGGGATGCTGGATGCAGAGGCCGAGCATCTGTCCGGCCTTCTGCCTGCCCTGAAGGACCGCGGCATCCGCGTGATCGGGATTGAAGGCGGGGACCGCGCATGGCCTGCGCTGGCAGACTGGGACTGGCCGGAAAACTTTGCCGGGGGCCGCGCCTCAGCCGAAATCGCGATCCCGGAAGACAGCGCGCCTGAAGCACCTGCCCCCCGCACCCTGATTCTGGAAACCCCCGTCCGCTCAGGCCAGCAGGTTGTCTGGCCGGACGGGGATGTGGTGATCCTCGGCTCCGTGGCGTCCGGGGCGGAAGTCTCGGCTGGCGGGTCCATCCATGTCTATGGCCCCCTGCGCGGGCGGGCCATTGCGGGCATTGGCGGCAATAGCGAGGCACGTATTTTTACCCGTGCGCTGGAAGCCGAACTGGTGGCGATTGACGGGTTTTACGCAACAGCGGAAGAAATGGACCCCGAGCAGACAAGTAAACCCGCTCAGGTTGCGCTTTCCGGGGAAACACTCACGTTTTTTCCTCTCACGTAAGACTTTTGCGCAAAAGAATTCGTTCTGAGCGAATATTCTGCGTTCCATTTTTGATGACAGATTGTAAGGTTGTTTGCATACAGAGCTGTCAAACATACGCTGACGGCAAAGCAGCCTTTAAGACCAAAGAGGAATAACACGGATGTCAAAGGTTCTGGTCGTCACGTCCGGCAAGGGTGGCGTGGGCAAGACCACCACCACCGCGGCCTTAGGCGCAGCACTGGCCCAGAATGGCCAGAGCGTTGTGCTGGTTGATTTCGATGTCGGCCTGCGGAACCTCGATCTGGTGATGGGTGCGGAACGCCGTGTGGTGTTTGACCTGATCAACGTCATTCAGGGCGATGCCAATCTGGCGCAGGCGCTCATCAAGGATAAGCGCGTCCCCTCCCTCTCCCTGCTGCCCGCCTCCCAGACGCGGGACAAGGATGCCCTCACCGCCGAAGGCGTTGCCAAGGTGATTGAGGAACTGCGCAAGAAGTTTGACTGGGTGATCTGTGACAGCCCGGCCGGGATCGAGCGCGGCGCACAGATGGCCATGTACCACGCCGATATGGCCGTGATTGTCACCAACCCGGAAGTCTCTTCCGTGCGTGACAGTGACCGCATTATCGGCATGCTCGACAGCACGACCGAGAAAGCCAAAAAAGGTGAGAAAATGGAGAAACATCTCCTCCTCACCCGCTACGACCCGCAACGCGCCTCCCGCGGGGACATGCTGGGGACGGACGACGTGCTGGAAATTCTCTCCATTCCGCTTCTGGGCATCATCCCGGAAAGCGGCGACGTACTGCGGGCCTCAAACGTGGGAGCCCCGGTTACGATAGCTGAGCCTGAAAGTGCAGCTGCCCGCGCCTATAATGACGCAGCGCGGCGTCTGGCAGGCGAGAAGCTGGAAGTCACCATTCCCACGGAACGTAAAGGCCTGTTTGACTGGCTGTTTAAACGGAGAGTCTCATGACCTTCCTCTCCAACATCTTCAAGCGCCGCTCCTCCGCACCTGTCGCACGCGACCGTTTGCAGATTCTGCTTGCTCATGAACGGATTTCCGGCGGAGACGGCAAGGATGATCTGCTGGCACAACTGCATCGTGAGATCATGGAAGTGATCAAACGGCACGTTGTGGTGGATCAGGACAAGGTGCAGATCAAGCTGGATCGCGGGGCGCATTGCTCCACGCTGGAAATTGACGTGGAAGTGCCGGGTCTGACGGATGTCAAACCGGGTGAAAAACCCACCATTCAGGCGGTTGCCGCACCTGCGGATGCCAAAAAGGCCTGACGCCTGACTGCATTATAAGTAATCCGGCATAAAAAACCCAGTCCGCACCAGTGCGGGCCGGGTTTTTCTTTGGCCTGATTGCTCTGGCTGGTTCAGGCAGGCAGAAGCGGCTCAAGCCAGGAGCGCGCCTGCTCAAAATCCTGCCTGATCGCCGCGACAGCAGCCTCCGCGTCATGCTGCCGGAAGGCTTCCAGCAGCAACATATGCGGGTGGTTGGCCTCAACGGGGCTGGCGGGCGGCAAACCATTGGTACCGGCATAAAACGGCCCGATCCGCGCCCAGAGCCGCTGCATGATGCCCGCTGTAATGCTCATGCTGGAAAATCCTGCAATCGCACTGTGGAAAGCGGCATTCCCTACAGCGGACTGATGCGGGTCTCCTGCCAGATAGCCCTCAATAAAAGACTGGTGGCAGCCCTCCAGCACCGCAATCTGCTCCGGGGTGATCTGCCCGGCAACATTGCGCGTCAGCCGTTCTTCCAGATCAGCGCGCAGCGGATGCACTTCCTGAAACACCTCACGGGAGAGAGCCGGAACACAGGCGGTATTGCGGTCATCCAGCTCCAGAGCCTGTTCGGACACAAGCCGCAGAAGCGCCTCGCGCACCGGAGTGGGGCTTAACTCGAGAGATGCCGCCAGCGGGCGCAGCACCAGACGCTCCCCGCCCTTATACGCGCTGAAGATCAGACGTTCCCTGATCTGCTGGTAGGCGTAGGCGGCAAGAGCCCCTTTGGCTGCCGCCGGACGATCAGTGTCCAGAGCGGGCGCATCGTCATGCAACATCATTCGAATGGGTCACCTGCTGGTTCAGAAAGTTTTTATACGGGCCGTCCTGCTGCTCAAGCAGGGTGGGAGAACCATCTTCCACAATCCTGCCGTCCTGCATCACAACAATTCTATCAAAGTTCCGCAAAGTGGAAAGCCGGTGCGCCACGGCAATCACGGTGCGGCCTACCATTAGCCGCTCCAGCGCCTTTTGCACATGCGCTTCGCTTTCCGTATCCAGCGCGCTGGTTGCCTCGTCCAGAATCAGGATGGGCGCATTGCGCAAAAAGGCCCGGGCAATTGCAATCCGCTGCCGCTGCCCGCCAGACAGCTTGACGCCACGGTCACCCACCAGTGTCTCAAACCCTTCCGGCATAGCCTCAATAAAGTCTGCGCAGCCTGCCGCAGCGGCTGCCGCCTTAACGGCATCATCCGTCGCGTCCGGCCGCCCGTAGCGGATATTTTCCATCACGGTGCGATGCAGCAGGGAGACATCCTGCGGCACAATGGAGAGACAGGCGCGCAACCCATCATCCGTCAGGCTGCGAATATCCTGCCCGTCTATCAGGATACGGCCCGCCTGCACAAAGCGCAGACGCTGCAAAAGAGCCAGAACCGTGCTTTTGCCGGACCCTGACCGCCCGACCAGCCCCACACGGGTGCCCGCGGCAATATGGAGGTTAAACCCGTCCAGCACGTTTGCCGCGCCCGGATAGGCGAAACCGACCTCTTCAAACACAATCTCGCCCCGTACCGGACCGGGATGCTGCACAGCATCCTCACGGTCGGGCATGTCGTGCGGCACGAGCAGAGCAGACAACACTTCAGACAGGCGGGCGTTATATTGCACGGTTTCAACCAGAGCCAGCGCCAGATCCCGCGTGCCATACAAAATCGCGAAGCCGAGGGTGATAACCATCACCACCTCCCCCACGCTTGCCGTCCCGTGCTGCCAGAGCATAACGGTCCAGAACAGGAGGCCCACGGTGAGCAGCGCCGTCAGCGCACCGTGCAGCATCCGCAGCTTTTCCATGTAGCGCTGTGAGCGCAGCCGCTGGCCCATTTCCTTCCCGGCGAGGGAGTTGAAGCGCATCAGCTCCTGCCTGCGCATGCCAAACGCCCGCACCAGAGCAATATTGCCCATCACGTCCAGCGTCTCGCCCTCAAGCCCCGCTGCCGCAGCGGCGTATTCCCCATGCAGCTTACGCCCGCGCACGGCCAGACGGAACATCAGCAGGCACAGAGCCGCGGCCAGAACCACCGTCACGCCCCCCATCAGCCAGCTTACGGAAAGCATCAGCGTAATGGAGAGCAGCACGTTGAGCGCGGGCGGCAAAACGCTCCATGCCAGCAGATTTTCAAGCGTGAAGCAGACATTCCCCGCCGTGGCGATCCGGGCCGCGAGAGAGGTTGGCATCCGCTCGGAAAAATAGGCCGGAGAATGGCCTGTCAGAAACCGGAACAGGTCCCGCCGGATATCGCCTGTCATTTCAATAAACGTGCGGGAGGCAAACCAGCCCGCAATGCGCCAGCCCAGATTATCCATGGCAATCAGCGCCGCCAGAATGGCCACACTCTGCCAGACCGCCTGCACGGCACCGTCATGCGGTGTGGCCGTCATCACATCCACCAGGTGCCGGATGGCGTAAGAGGCCAGCACCGCACAGCCAATCGCCAGCCCGACCGAGCCAAACACCATGACATGCGCCACGCCCCGGTTGCGCATATAACGCAGCAGAAAGGCAACAGGCCGCCCGGCATAGGCATGCAGTTCCCGGTCCGGCACCACAATGGTCTGATCGTCCTGCACAAAACCTCCGCGTCCGTTCTGTGTGCCGGATTGCGTCACAGTTCCCGCCATTCTGCCTCCTCGTTCCGATGGAGCCTGCACTCCACCCTTTTTGTGTCCTGTCTCTCGGGAAGACGGCGCCATCATGGCAGCACGCCACAGAAACGCAGAAAGATTAAAAAAGCTTTTTTTAAAGGCCCGACGCCCGCGAACGCTTGCGTCCTGCGCGCAAGCCTGCTTGCTGTATGGGGTTATGCAGTCTTCTTCTGAAAAAACCAGCTGGTTCCCTGTCATGCTTCGTCTCGACGAGGCCCGTGTCCTTGTGATTGGCGGCGGAAATATTGCCGCCAACAAGGTCCGCCTGCTGGTGCCCACCGGCGCGCGTATAGAACTTCTCTCCCCCACACTCTGCCCGGAATTGCAGCGCCTGGCGGATGATGGCGTTCTGACGCATGTGCCCGGGCTGGTGTCTGAAGAGGATGTAAGCACCCGCCTGCCCGGCTGCCGTCTTGTCTATATCGCCACCAATGATACCGCACTGAACCGCATGCTATCCGCTCTGTGCCAGCAGCAGAACGTGCCCGTCTGCGCGGTGGATGATCCGGGCAATTCCAGCTTTATCACCCCGGCCCTCAGCACCCGCGGCGCCGTTCAGGTGGCTGTCTCCACGGGGGGCGCGGCCCCGGTCCTCGCCCGCCGCCTGCGCGCCAAAATTGAAGAAATTCTCCCTGCCGGGCTGCATCTGCTGGCGGACTTTATGCAGAACGCACGCCTGCCTTTGCGCGAACGCCTGCCCGACCCGTCCGACCGGCGGCAGGTCTGGGAACGGTTTCTGGATGGCGCGGGTGGTCACCTCGCCATGAGCGGCCAGACAGAAGCCGCCAGCCGCGAACTGAACAGCCTGCTGGACGGCCATACCCGGCAGGGCGAGGTCTGGCTGGTCGGCGCTGGCCCCGGAGACCCGAACCTGCTGACCCTCGCCGCCCTGCGTCTGATGCAGGATGCAGATACGGTTTTGTATGACAACCTGATTGGCCCGGACATCCTCAACTATGTGCGGCGTGATGCCGAGCTGATTTTTGTCGGCAAGCAGCGCAACCGGCACACCCTGCCGCAGGAGGGCATTAATGCCGAACTGGTACGCCGCGCCAAAGCCGGGGAGCGCGTGCTGCGCCTGAAAGGCGGGGACCCGTTTATTTTTGGCCGTGGCGGGGAAGAAATTGAAACGCTGACACAGGCGGGCGTCCCGTTCCGCATTATTCCGGGCATTTCCGCCGCCAATGGCTGCGCGGCCTATGCCGGTATTCCGCTCACCCACCGGGATTGCGCACAGGCCTGCCTGTTTATCACAGGCCACGCCAAAACCGACGGCACGCTTGATCTGGCGTGGGAAACCATCGCCCTGCGCAGCCAGACCGTGGTGATTTACATGGGCCTGACCATGCTGCCTCAGCTTTGCGCACAACTGACAACACACGGCCTGCCCGCTGACTGGCCCGCAGCACTTGTGGAACGCGGCACGACGCCCCGGCAGCGCGTTATTACCGGCACGCTCACAACCCTGCCCGAACAGGCTGTTACTGAAAAAGTGACCAGCCCGGCGCTGATCATTATTGGCGAAGTTGTGCGGCACCGGGTCTGCCCGACGCCCATAGAGCCATAACAACTGCGTGACTTCGGAACTATTCTTTCAGGCTTTTCCGTTATAACAAAAGGACATTTCCGCCCTCTGGAGGGCGGACAAGCCTTATTCCCACATAGCTCCATTCCGCCAGAAGCAGACAGAGGGGAGCGCCTTACAGATTTTGTTTCGGTCTGAGTTTGTTATCACAGCCGGAACATTATGTCGTAACGCACTGACAACAAACAAGAATCCCGGGAATTGACAAATTCCGGTCCGCTTGCTGCGCATAAGAGCCCCTCGTAACGCTCAGAGCTACAGCCCCTGCGCCCCGATGACGCATGCTTTATCCCCTGCCCGTTTCAGAGCCGTTCCGACCTGCCGAGCGAAAAAATACCGCCTTTGCCGGGTGTTGACGGAGGGAAGGCCAATCTCTCAGAGATAACAAACGACGTGAGGGAGCAGACTTTTATGGCATCGAGAAAACGGGCACTTCTTTTACCTGTTATGGCAACATCCGTTGCCTGTGCGCCATTCATGACCGCGCCCTCCGCTCTGGCTGATGATTATAGCGACCTGCTGGATATCCTTCAGCTTAAAGGCAGCCTGACCAAGCACGAGCACGATACGCTTCTGGCCAAACATCTGAGCCACACAGCCGCCGCCTCACACGCAGAGCCTGCACGGGCGGCATCCCGCCCGGTGCGGACAGCCAGCGCCACCGCGGCGCACCACGCGGCAAAAGGCGCACACGGCGTCAGCTCAGGGTATGAAGACGGGATCCGGTTTGATCCGGGCGCGCCGGATGCAGCTACCAGCCGTGCGGAACTGGCCGCCAACCGGGCTGAAGCCAGCGCCCGCTCCGCGCAGGAGGCCATGCGCTCCACCAATGAGGCCCTGAACAGCAACAGCATTGTGCGCGTTGCCAAATACGTGCCGGGGAAAGGCCTGACCTTCAAAGCCGGACCGATCGATATCAATTTCTCCGGCTTCGTGAACGGCTTTTACACCTATAACAGCCCGGCCGGGGGCCGCCCGGTGGCGGGCGGTGTTTCGACCGGCTCCAGCGGGTTTGACTCCTCGTCCGTGCGTAACGGCCTGCTGCCTGCTGGCTTTATCCTCAAGCTCAGCACCACGCAGTCGGGCATAGATATGTCGGCCGTGCTGGGTATGTATCCGGGCGTGAACAACGCCAAAAACGGGGCCTTCAACGCCAATACCGGCGGTAGTCCGGTCGGTCTGGGCACCGCTGGCATCGATCTGCGTCAGGTTTACGTGACGGTCGGGACGAAAGAGGTCGGGACGTTCAAGTTCGGGCGAGACCTCGCGATTTTCGGCAGCGATGCCATCCTGAACGATGCCACCCTGCTCAGCGTTGGGTCCACCGGCAGCAACGCCGCACCCGCCAATACGTCACTGGGCCGCATCGGCGTGGGTTATGTCTATGCGGACTGGATCCCGCAGATTTCCTACGTCTCCCCCAAATATCATGGGCTGCAAGGCTCTGTGGGCGTCTTCCAGCCGCTGGATGAATTCAATTTTGCCGGTGGGGACGCCTCGGGCCGCGCGCTCTCAGCCTCCTCCACCCAGCATTCCTCTCCTATGGTGCAGGGGAAAGGCACATATGACTTCACGATCGGAGGCGTGCAGACCCGGATCTGGGCCAGCTTCCTCGTGCAGCATCAGCAGGCCCTTACCAGCCCCGATCTGGATGCGGGCAGCCGCCGTGGCGCTATGGTGGAAGCCGGGGAAATTGGCACCAAAATCACCTATAAAGGCTTTCAGGGCGTCGCTTACTACTACCGGGGCAGCGGTCTGGGCACCACCGGCCTGTTCTTTGACGGCATTGCCAACAATGGTCGCAAACGTGCGTCAGAAGGCTACTATGTGCAGGCCATGTATAACTTCACCAAGAAGTTCAAGCTGGTCGGCAGTTATGGTGTGAGTAACCTCTATCAGGCACCGGGTGAAAACAGTTCTTTGCTAGTGCGCCGCAACCAGTCTGAAGTCGGCGCGGCCTTTTACAGCCTGACCGACTGGCTGAACCTTGTGGCAGAATACGCGCATACGGAATCCGCCGCGCACGGGCCGAACAAGGAAAGTGATAACTCAGCTTCCGGCGGTGTCATCCTCCTGTTCTGAGGCCGGAAGAGTTCTGGTCCGGGCTGGTTTTTCTGAACCATCCGGCGCCCGGGGCGTTGAAACAGAAGGTAACACTCTGCCAGCGGAGTTTCCTCACGCGCTGGCAGGGCGTGTTTCTGACTTTCAGACAAGACTTCCAAGGATTGCATCCCCATGCCCTCAGCTCCCCTTTTCACTCTGAATGACGGCCATAAAATTCCTGCTCTGGGATTTGGCACGTACCCCATGAATGATCAGGAGGTGGAAACTGCCGTGCAGGCTGCCCTGCTGACCGGTTATCGCCTGATTGATACCGCCGCCAGCTACGGCAACGAAACAGGGATAGGACATGCCCTGCAAGAGTCTGATGTTGAACGAAAAGACATCTTCCTCACCACCAAGCTACGCGGGGCCGATCAGGGTTATGACGCCGCCCTCAAAGGGCTGGATGGCAGCCTGCAACGGCTGAATGTGGACTATGTGGACCTCTACCTCATCCACTGGCCGCTCCCCGGTAAAGGTCTGTATGTGGAAAGCTGGAAGGCGATGATCGCCGCTCAGAAAGACGGCAAGATCCGCTCCATTGGGGTCTCAAACTTCAAACCCGAACATCTGGACCGCATCATTCAGGAAACAGGCGTGGTGCCTGCTATTAACCAGATCGAAATCCATGCGGATTTTCAGCAGGCCGATATGCGCCGCGTCAATGCGCAGCATGGCATTCTGACAGAAGGCTGGAGCCCGTTTGGCAAAGGGCTGATGGACAATCCGGTCATTGTCAGACTGGCGGAAAAACATAACCGCACCCCTGCCCAGATCATGCTGCGCTGGTTCACCCAGAACGACATCATCCCCATCCCTAAATCCAGCAATCCGGACCGGATGCGCGCCAATCTTGAAATCTTCAACTTCACGCTGGATCAGGACGATCTCTCAGCCATCACGGGGCTGGAAGCAGGCAACCGTCTGGGGGGTGACCCGGACACCCACGTGGAAGAATAATTTTTTATACTTTTCCGGCTGGCTCCGTTTTTGTCAGCCGGAAAGAGATAATCCGGCCTGCGGCGGGCCTCTCCGCCATCAGAAAGCCTTACGCCGGATGCACTCTCTCCCCGCCTCCTCATTATTCTGTCTCAGAGGGGTGTTGCTCTCAGAGAGGGAGGGGGTAGATAAGCAGGTATGATCGTCCGTTCTCTCCCATCCTGGCTGAAGGCACGCGTCTCCACACTGGACCGCTACGTGTTTCACCAGCTTCTGGTCGCCCTGCTGGCCTCCACCGGGGGGCTGGCGGCCCTGATCTGGCTGATGCAATCCCTGCGTTTTGTTTCACTGGTGGTGGATCGCGGGCTGTCCCTGCGGGTTTTTATTGAGCTGACAAGCCTGCTTATTCCCTCCTTTGTGGCGGTCGTGCTGCCTATCACCACGTTTGTGGTGAGCCTGTTTGTCTATCAGCGTCTGGCGGGGGACCGGGAACTGACGGTGATGCGCGCAGCGGGGCTTTCCCCCATTGCGCTGGCCCGCCCCGGCCTGACCTGCGCCATGATGGCAACCCTTATCGGCTTTTTGCTGAACCTGTGGGTTGTACCGGTCTCCTACCATCATTTCCGGCAGTTTGAATTCCAGATCAGGAACAAGATGGCGGCCTTCATGCTTCAGGAAGGCGTCTTTACCAAAGTATCTGACGTGATGACGGTCTATATCCGGGAACGCAGCCATGATGGCACACTGCACGGCATTGTGGTGGAGGATGACCGCCAGCCTAACAGCCGCGCCACCATTCTGGCCAACCGCGGCACCATGATGATTGTGGGCGATACGCCGCGCGTCATTCTGTATGACGGCTCCCGTCAGGTGATCGACCATAAAACGGGGCGTCTGGACATGCTGGTTTTCCAGCAGGATTCCATGGACCTCTCCTCCACACATCAGGAAGATTCCCGCTTCCGCGATGCCGCGGAAATGTCCCTGCATGAACTGCTGAACCCCGACCCCAGGGAAGTCGCCCCGCGTGACACCGGCAAGTTCAAGGTGGAAGGCTGGCGTAGGCTGACCTCACCGCTCACCTGCTTCTCCTTCGCCATGGTGGGGCTGTTTGCCGTGCTGCGCGGTGTGTTCTCACGCCATGGCAACATCAAACGGCCTCTGGCGGCGGTTCTCAGCGTGGTGGGCCTGCTGGCCATCAACTTGCTGCTGCAAAACCTTGCCAGCCGGAATATGGGGCTTATTCCGCTCATTCCGCTGGTGGCTCTGCTGCCCGGTCTGGTGTGTGCGGGCATCCTGTTTGTGCCGGAACTGCGCCTGCGGGCCAGCACCCGCAGCACGATCTGAGGAAGAACGCGCCCCCTATGGTTGTCTCCGTTACCCTCTCGCTCTACATCGCGCGCCAGTTCGTCTTTTCGGTGCTGGCCATGATCGCGTCCCTGACGGGCATTGTCTGCCTGTTTGACTTTATCGATCTGCTGCGGCGTGTCGCGACCCGGCCTGACGTTTCCACCAATGTGGTGACGGAAATCGCGGGGCTGCACGTTCCCTATTTTGCCATGGAAATTCTGCCATTCGGTATTCTGCTGGGCGGTATCATCTGCTTCTGGCGGCTCACCCGCTCTTCAGAACTAATTGTGGCCCGTGCCGCCGGGATTTCCGCATGGCAGTTTCTGGCCGGGCCGCTGGCCTGCGCCATGCTGATCGGGGGCGTTGCGACCACACTGGTCTCCCCCCTGTCTTCCTCCATGTACCGCCGGGCGGAAGAGCTGGATCAGCAATATCTGCGCACGGGGGGCGGGCCGCTCAGCCTGTCCAGTGGCTCGCTTTGGCTCCGGCAGGCGGACAGCCAGTATGACCCGAAAGGGGTCGCTATCCTGCATGCCCGTGGTGTCCAGCTTCAGGCGGGTGTGCTCCATATTCATGATGTGAGCGTGTTCCGGCTGGACCATGAGGCTAAGCTGATTATGCGAATCGAATCGCCCGACGGTATTCTGGGAGACCGGATCTGGGAGCTTAAAGACGCGCAGACCGTCCGTCCGAATGAAATTCTTCACCCCATCGGGCAACTGAACCTCCCGACGGATCTGACGGTCGCGCGCGTGCAGGAAAGTTTTTCCTCGCCGGAAACACTCTCGGTCTGGGCGCTGCCCAGCTTTATCGCGCTGCTCGACCGCTCCGGATTTTCTTCCATCCGGCACCGGATTCACTTCCAGTCTCTGCTCGCACTCCCTATGCTTGCGGGAACAATGGCTCTGGTAGCAGCAGGTTTTTCTATGCGCCCGACACGGCGCGGCGGCGTGGCGCAGATGATCGGGTCTGGCGTTGCAGCGGGATTTCTGCTTTTCACAGTATCAAAAGTTGCGGAGCAGTTTGGTAATTCCGGTGCCCTCCCCCCCGTTCTGGCGGCATGGGCACCCACAGTTGCCGGACTTTGCCTCGCTATTTCTCTGCTTCTTCATCTGGAGGATGGCTGATTGACCGTGGCCTCTCGGCCTTCCCGCTTTCGGCGTTTGTACCGCCGGCGCACGCTTGCCGCCGCTACGGCGCTGGGAGGCATGACCGCGTGCATTATGGTAGCGCTGCCCAAACAGGCCCATGCCCAGTTCAGGCCGCAGCCCATGCATCTGAACACCGGCAGCAAAACCTCCTCCGATGAGCCGGCAACCTTTCAGGCTGACAGCGTGGACTATGATGACCACGCCAATACCGTCACATGGACCGGCAACGTGCAGGTCTGGCAGGGGGACCACGTCCTGCGGGCCGACAAGATTGTGTATGACCGGGATACCGGCATCGTGGCCGCGCGCGGCAACGTCGCTACCATTCAGCCGGACGGCTCCGTCATGTACGCCAATTATGCGGAACTGACGGGCAACATGCGGGACGGCATCATGCTGCACGTCAATGCCCGCCTGCCGGAAAACGCCAAGCTGGCCGCCAACGGCCTGCGCCGCACTGGCGGTAAGGTCAACGTCATGAGCCGTGCGGTCTACACGGCCTGCGAAATCTGTGAAAAAGACAAGACCCGCGCGCCGTTCTGGCAGTTCCGCGCCTATGACGCCACGCAGGATCTGGAGCACGAGCGGATCGACTTCCGGGATACGTTTATCGATATCTTCGGGATTCCGGTCCTGTATCTGCCCTATTTCTCCATGACGGACCCGTCCTCCAAGCGGCACAGCGGCTTCCTGATGCCCGGCGTGACCCCGCATGACCGTTATCTGGGCACCTACTTCACCATCCCCTATTACTGGGTGCTGGATGATAGTTCTGACGTCACCGTGCAGGCCCTGTTCTCCACCAAAACAGGCCCGCAGCTCAGTGCGCAGTATAGAAAGCTCTTCAACTTCGGCATGCTGAATGTTCAGGGCGGGATCGCTTACGATACCCACCGTTCCAGCAGCTACACCAACAACTTTGGTGAACCCGTGGGCCGCGGCAACGGCCACGGCATGCAGGGGTATATTTTTGCCAACGGCCAGTTCTCCATCAACAAATACTGGCGCGCCGGGGCCAATGTTAATCTGGCCACATCTGCCGACTACATGCGCGATTACCGTGTGCAGGGCTACGGGTCAGACACCCTGAACTCCAATGCCTATCTGGAAGGCTTTGGCACAGGCGCATACAGCCGGGTGGACGCCCAGTATTATCAGGGGCTGAACCAGGGTGTTATCCGCAACTCGGACCTGCCGTTCGTGCTGCCGCGCTATACCTACAGCTTCCTCAGCCAGCCTGATGCATGGGGTGGCCGGTTTGGCATGTCCACGACCGACTTTAACGTCCGGCGTGAAAACGGAACGTCCGACATGCGCGGCCAGCTTGCGCTGAACTGGGACCGCCCCTTTACCAACCGTCTGGGCCAGAAATTCCTGCTGACGCTGCATCTGGATTCCATGGTCTACCGGGCCAAAAAGCTCTATCAGCAACCCAATTTCTATAAAACCGGAGCGACCGCGGTCAGCGGTCAGGTGCTGCCGACCATTGCGCTCAAGACCAACTGGCCCTTTATCCGTACGTTTGAGCATGGCCACGGCACGCAGATCCTTGAGCCCATTGTGCAGGCCATTTACGCGCCCAACACCGGGGCCGGCACAAACGACAATATCCCGAACGAAGACAGTCTGGCGTATGAGTTTACGGACTCCACCCTGTTCTCGCTCAACCGCTATCAGGGCACGGACAGGCTGGATGGCGGCCTGCGCGGCAATGTGGGCGTGCATGCCAACTGGACGTGGGACGGGCATGAAGTTGACCTTTTGGGCGGCGCCAGCTTCCAGGAACATATTACCCACGACCGCCTGCCCTATTCCGGGCTGGATCATCATGTGTCGGACATCGTTGCCCGTGCCCGCGTAGCACCCAACCAGTATTTTGACTTCACGGCCCGCATGCGGCTCAACCCCTACACCTCCAAGTTTGACTTCGGGGATGCGCTGTTCAGCGCCGGGGTGCCGCATTTCCGTATCCGTGGCGGATATATCTATGAGCCGGTAACGCCGTACTACTACTACGCGACCGATTACCGCTCCTCCGGCCCGACCCAGCTTTACTACGCCCGCACGAGCGAACTGAGCGGCGGCTTCTCAACCGACTGGACCAACTGGCACCTGTCCGGCTTTGCCCGCCGCAGCCTTTCCCGTAAGGAATTTGTCTCTCTGGGAGGCGATATCGGCTATAGCAATGACTGCTTCGGCCTTGATTTCATGTATCTCAAACAATACACCTCAATTGGTGGTCAGCAGCGTAACTCGACCTATCTGTTCACTGTCAGCTTCAAAACGCTGGGAGCGTTTGGTCTCAAATGATCGCGGCTTCAAAAAACCCGGCCTCTCCGGTATTCACTCTTCTTCCTGTTCTCCGGCGGAAAGCTGAAAGACTGTCCTGCATGCGTCTGCGCTCTCTTACTCTGGCCTGCTCCCTTACGGCTCTGACACTGGCCTCCGTTGCTCATGCAGCTCCCCATGCCGGGCAGAAAGACGCCGCCGCGCAATCTGCCGCTGCCGCAAAGCCGCCGCACCCGGACGATTCAATTATCGCCGTCGTCAACGGTATTCCGCTGACCACGCGGGATGTGGAAAATCGTGGCAAGCTGTTCGCGCTTTCAACGGGTCTGTCCGTCAATGCCGAACTGATGGACCGGCTGCGCCCGCAGATTATCCGCCAGCTGATTGATGAACGGCTTCGTACGCAGGAAATTCTCTCGCGCCACATCAACACACCGCCGGAACAGATTGCCGCCGCCATTGCCGGGATCGAACGCCGCAACGGCATGCCGCAGAACGCCCTGCGGGACCGTCTGGCGCAGGACGGTGTCTCGCTGACAACCCTGATCGACCAGATCCGGGTGCAGATTGGCTGGGTGCAGGTGCTGCGGCAGGAACTGGGGGCACGCGGCCGCGTCTCCGCCAAGGAAATCGCCCAGCGTGAAGAGGCTCTGAAGCGGCAGGATGGCCGGACGGAATATAACCTAAGCGAAATTTTCGTGAAGGTGGAAGACCCCCGCCACTCGGAAGAAGAACTGGCCTTTACCAACACCGTTATTCAGGAACTGCGCAAAGGCGCGCCCTTCCCCATTGTGGCGGCCCAATTCTCGCAGAGTCAGACAGCGCTGGATGGCGGCTCCATGGGCTGGGTGCAGGAAGATGAGCTGGACCCGGCTGTAATCAGCATGGTCAAACAGATGCCGGTTGGAGCCGGGGCAATCTCCAACCCCATCAAGGTGCCGGGCGGGTTTGTGATCATCACGGTCAATGGCAAGCGGGTGATCGGCCATCAGCCGGGCCACGTTATTACCATTCGGCAGGCTTTCCTGCCGTTTGACGCGCCCCTCAACCCGGAACACGTGACGCCCCAGCAGCAGCAGACGCTGCAAAAAGCTGTCAAAATTGCGCAGACGGTCAGCTCCTGTGATGCCATTGCCTCCATCAACCAGCAGAATGGTGAAAAGCGGCCGACCGACCCCGGTGAGCTTCAGCTTGAGCGCATGAACCCGCAGATGCGCTCCCTGCTGGAAACTCTGCCGCTGAACAAGGTCTCCCGCCCGCTGGTGTCCACAGATGGCATTGACCTGATTATGGTCTGCTCCAAAAAAGATAAGAACTTTGCCGATCGCTCTCCGAGTGAAATTGCTGACCAGCTGATGAACGAGCGCGTGGAACAGACCGCCCGTCAGCTGGACAGTGACCTGCACCGTAAGGCGATGATCGACATGCGTATCAAGCTGAAGGGCGTATGACGTCTCCCGCCGGTCTGGAAAGCCTCCGGGACGTTATCAGCCGCCATGGGCTGGATGCCCGGAAGGCCCTTGGTCAGCATTTTCTTCTTGATCCTGACATTACCAACCGCATCGCCGCTCTGGCGGGCACGCTGGACGGGCGGCATGTGGTGGAAGTCGGTCCCGGCCCCGGCGGGCTGACGCGCTCCCTCCTGAATACAAAAGCGGCGTCCGTCACGGCAGTGGAGGTTGACCCGCGTGCTGCTGAGATTATCCGGGAACTGAGCACTTTTTACCTGGACCGCCTGAAACTGGTGGAAGCCGACGCGCTGAAAGAGGATCTGACGGCCCTGTGCCCCGCCCCCCGGCATATTGTCGCGAACCTGCCTTACAATGTGGCCACACCATTGCTGGTCGGCTGGCTGCGTCAGGGAACGGCGTGGGAACGGCTGACCCTCATGTTTCAGCTTGAGGTTGTCGAGCGGATCTGCGCGCAGCCGGGTTCCTCCCATTACGGGCGACTGGGTGTTCTGGCCCAGTGGTGCGCCCAGTGCGCTATTGTCATGAAGCTGCCGCCCGGAGCCTTTTCTCCCCCGCCTGCCGTCTGGTCCGCCGTGGTGAGCATTACCCCGCATGCTGACCAGCCCGAACCAGCTTTGTTCAAAGCCATGGAACGGGTGACAGCCGCCGCCTTCGGGCAGCGGCGCAAGATGCTCCGTGGCTCCCTGAAAGGCCTGCACGGAGAACGCCTTCTGGCCGAAACCGGGATTGACGGCACACGCCGCGCAGAAACCCTCAGTATTGCCGAGTTTGACAGCCTCGCACGCGCGCATCTAGCTCTTTCCGCCAAAAGCTGATCTGGCTGCACTCTGCTTCCGGGTGACGCTATCAGCTTTCCGGAAGCGTGCAGTCTCTAAACCACATCCTCTTTCAGCCTGTGCAGCGCACGCTTTACGCCCTTCCAGACCTGTATTACTCACTAAGGCAGGGAAATAGCCTGATAAGACGGGACAGATGCTGCTCAGCGGACTGAAAGCTTTCAGACGGACCTTTCTGAACAAGGTCTCGCGCCTTTCCGAAAAGCATGCGACGACGGACGCAACGGCAAGCTCGACCTCGACCTCGACCTCGACCTCGACCTCGACCTCGACGCCCGAAGTCCCGCCACTCCCGCCGTCAACAGGCTTTATCGACCAGATCAGTACGCGGCATGTGCAGGGCTGGACAATCGCCCCCGAAAATCCCGCCCTACGGCTCAATGTGGAAGCCTTTTTGCCCGAAACAGGGGAAAAACTGGGCCACGGCAGAGCCGATCAGTTTCATTACGGATTATCCGGCATTGGAGATGGAAGCCGCCGATACGGGTTCTGGTTCCACCTGACGCGCGAGATTACCCCCGCCGAGCGTGAGACCCTGCGGGTGCGCGTTCCCGGTCAGGGAGACCTCGCGCGCTCCCCCAACCTGAGTTCGTGGCAACCGCTCCTGCACGTCGCCATGGATATTGTCGACAACTGCAATCTGCGCTGTCCTTTCTGCCTTTACGATTACAGCGCCGTACGCCGCACCCATGTTATGACGCGCGATACACTGGAAGCCGCACTCCGGCTCCTGCCATACACCAAGGATGGTGAATTCTGGTTCTCCTGCCTGCATGAACCTTCTCTGCACCCGGAGTTTGCGTCTTTTCTGGACGCTATCCCGCCAGCGTTCCGCAAAAAGGTATTTTTCACCACCAATCTGGCGCGCCGGATGCCGGAAAGCTACTTCCGGACTCTCGCCCAAAGCGGCATCGACCACATCAATATTTCCATGGAATCCCGGACGCCCGAACTCTACGAACGAATGAGAAAAGGGGCGCGTTTTCCAATTTTTATGGAAAACTGGGACAGGCTCCTGGCAGCTTTTCGGGACGCTGAGTCAACGGTTGCCCTGCGCTATGTCATTATGGCTTACAAATCCAACCTGCATGAACTGCCGGAACTAAGCCGCTATTTGCTGAGTGAAGGCCGGGCTGCACAGGTGGAAATTCGCTATACTTATGATGTGCCTTTTATTGACGCAGCTTTCCGCCTGCAGGAATTTCTAGAGGAAGCCGAGTGGGACTGGCTTCAGGCCAATCTTCCCGTAGCCGAACCGGGGCAAATCCTGCTGGCAAGGCCGCCTGTCCCCCAAAACCCTGTCCCGGCTGACACTCAAACCGAAACAGAGGCAGAGGCAGAGGCAGAGGCAGAGGCAGAGGCAGAGGCAGAGGCAGAAACCGCATCAGCCTCCGCGCTCACCATCAAGCCTGAAGAGACGCCGCAGACCGTAAAAGAACCCGAGCCTCAATTTATACCGGGCCACTATCTGGCACAGCTTTCATGGGATGGAACGCTGGAACTGAAAGGCATCAGTCAGGCCAGTTCCGGCGCGGCTCTGATAGAAGTGCCTGTCGTGACAAAAAATATCCGCGATATCCCGGATATCGACGCCTTTTTGTATGCACTGGACTGCAAAAGCATCCAGACGTCAGAGGCATCCTGAGCGGACAACCCGTCCGGCCCGATATGGCCAGCCCATGATTATAGCCGGTAACAGGACCATCCGCAGGGAGGCTCCGGCGTGTCTCTGCACACCAGAGCCGCCATATTCCGTGCCTGTTATCGGGCTTCGGCTTCTGCCATGTAATCGCGCGTCAGCGGCACGGCATCAATAGAGCGGGTAATCTGCAACTGGAAATTCATGTGGCCCTGCACACGGAACGACAGTTCCGCCGCATCCAGATAGAACTCAAACATCCGCGCAAAGCGCTCATCATACAGCGCCACAGCTTTGGCCCGGTTGGCGGCAAACCGCTCCCGCCAGATGGCAATGGTTTTGGCGTAGTGCAGCCGCAGGATTTCACAGTCTGTCACCCACAGGCCAGACCGCTCCACAGCGGCAAAGGCTTCACTCAGCGAAGGTGAATAGCCACCGGGGAAGATATATTTGTTAATCCACGGGTTGGTAGTGCCCGGCCCGTCATTCCGCCCGATGGAATGGAGCAGCGCCACGCCATCTTCTGTCAGGCTGTTTTTAAGGATTTCAAAAAACTGATGGTAATGGTGCACGCCCACATGCTCGAACATGCCGACTGAGACAATCCGGTCAAACCGCCGCTGAAGATTGCGGTAATCGAGCATTTCAAAGCGGACCCGGCCTTCCAGCCCTTCCTCTTTCGCCCGGCGCCGTGCAATGGTCAGCTGTTCTTCGGACAGCGTGATGCCCGTCACAATCGCTCCGTAATCCCGTGCCAGTGTCAGGGCCATGCCGCCCCACCCGCAGCCAATATCCAGCACTTCCAGCCCGGGGTTGTTCAGCAGCAGCTTGGCAGCAATATGCTTTTTCTTGGCCTCCTGCGCCTCATCCAGCGTTTCATCCCCTCTGCGGAAGTAGGCACAGGAATATTGCCGATCCTTATCCAGAAACAGGTCATACAGGCGGCTGTCCAGATCATAATGATGCGCCACATTCTGGCGAGAGCGCTTGATGGGGTTGAACTGGATCCAGCTCCGGCAGGCATAGCGGAACGTGCTGGCAATCTGCTCGGGCAAGTGGCCGGGAGACATGGCGTTGAGCATCAGCAGATCCAGCAACTGATACAGCGTGCAGTCCTTCGGCCGGATGCCACCATTCATGTAGCCTTCACCAAAGCCCAGACCGGGGTTCATGGCCAGCGCGCGGGCACTGGCATTGTCCACCAGCGTCATGCCTGCTTCCGGCCCCGGCTTGCTGCCGCTGTAGTGCGTCAGACTTCCATCGGGCCAGGCAACATGCAGCCGCCCCGAGGAAATAAAGTGCCGTAATATCCGGTCCAGAATGCGGTTCATGCACTTACTCCGTCATGCCCATGAAAACGCCTGATAGTAAAACACAAAAAAGGGCCCGGAAATACTTCCGGACCCCTTTTGAAAGCATAGCAGAAAAAAGACGACGCTCAGGCGTCGGCTTTGTTTTCTTCTGCTGCCGGTGCTTCCGCGTCGTCAGCGACAATTTCGCCTTCGATCACGGCATCATCACCCGCAATTTCAGCTTCTTCTTCAACGCTCAGCGCTTCGCCGCGTGCCTGACGCTCAGCTTCTTCAGCAGAACGGGCCACGTTGACGATAACCGGCACAACAACTTCCGGATGCAGAGCAACCTTGACTTCATACAGACCAAGAGACTTGATCGGATGAGACAGGAAGACCTGCTGACGGGAGATGGTGAAGCCAGCTTCGGTCACGATCTGAGCGATGTCGCGGGTGGACACGGAGCCGTACAGGCTGCCGCTGTCACCAGCCTGACGGATCAGCACAACAGCCAGACCGTCCATGCGCTCGGAGAGACGCTCGGCTTCTTCACGACGTTTGATGTTCTGTGCCTCAAGCTGGGCGCGTTCACGGTCGAAGCGTGAACGGTTGGCTTCGTTTGCACGAATAGCCTTGCCCTGCGGCAGCAGGAAGTTACGGGCATAACCCGGACGAACCTTCACCACATCGCCCATCTGACCCAGATGTTCAACGCGCTGAAGCAGGATCACTTCTGTAGCAGCCATGATCGCCCTCTCAGCTCATCACGTAGGGAAGCAGAGCAAGGAAGCGGGCGCGCTTGATAGCCTGCGCCAGCTCACGCTGCTTCTTTGCGGAAACCGCCGTAATACGGCTCGGCACGATCTTGCCACGTTCGGACAGGAAACGGCTCAGCAGACGTACGTCCTTATAGTCGATCTTCGGCGCATTGGGGCCGGAGAACGGGCAGGATTTACGACGACGGTAGAACGGACGACGGGCACCAACTGCGGGGCGACGTGCGGCGGGATTGATTTCGGTCGTTTCAGACATGCTGCTCACTCCCCTTCGGCGCCAGCGGCTTCAGCCGGCTTTTCATCACGGGCGCGATATTCTTCACGATCTTCGGAAGAACGACGGCCGCCACGGCCGCTTTCAAAGCGTCCGGCAGGCTTCGGGCCACGGAAACCACGTTCACCGCGGTCATCACCCTTGCGGGACAGCGGCGGGGACGGAGCTTCATCAATTTCATCAACGCGCAGCGCCAGCAGACGCAGAACGTCTTCATTGATGGCGAGCTGACGCTCGATTTCCTTGAGCATCTCGGCCTTCATTTCAAGACCCAGCAGGACGTAGTGGCCCTTGCGGTTTTTCTTGATACGGTAAGCCAGAGTGCGCAGGCCCCAGTATTCACGCTTTTTGACGGAACCGCCATCAGCTTCAACCTGAGCGATCACACCATCAATGATGGCATCAACCTGCTGCTGCGAAATATCATTACGTGCAATAAGCACGGTCTCGTAAAGTGGCATGGGTACTCCCTTCGGATCGTATCAACCCGACTGCGCCAGACCGTTCCGGCAAACAGCGCCCTGCTGAGGCAGAGCAAACGGGTATAGCCGGAGCGATGCCGCGCACCCGGCAGGGAAGATAGCGTGTCAACCACATTTCTGCCCGGAACGCAAGAGTTCAGACCAGAAATTTCTCCGGAATGACAAGCCCGAGCCTGTCCGGCACATCCCACACTTCTTCCATTGTGCTGACAGGCTCGAACCCCATCTGCCGGTAAAGCGGTAAAGCGCGGGGGTGGTCTGCCGTGCAGGTATTAACCCGCACACAGAATGGCCCCAGTGACCAGGCATGACGCACCGCCTGATCCAGAAAGGCACGCCCGACCCCATGCCCGATCGCTTCCGGGAACAGCCCGAAATAGGACAGGTTGATATCCTGCGGATTAGACAGATTGAGTTCGTAAAAACCACGAATGGCCTGCCCATGCTTCAGCACGGCAATGCTGATCGGGGCCTGTTCCAGCAAATGCGCAAGGTCACGGTCAGACGCCGCCTGCCGCATCCACCAGCAGTAAGGGCGGCCAACCTTGTCCTGCAACAGGCGATAGCCTGCTACATCCGGCCGGACATTCGTCTCAACCGTCCAGCCTTCCGGCAATCTCAGGGCCTCCCCTGCGGGGGCGCGCAGCATCCGCATGAAGGTGACGTCCACCTTCATGCGCGTGGCAGGCTCAGCCTGCCGGATGCAGACCTCAGTTATCATCCAGGAAGGACCGGAGCTTACGGCTGCGGCTGGGGTGCTTGAGCTTACGCAGAGCCTTGGCTTCAATCTGACGGATACGTTCACGGGTCACGTTAAACTGCTGGCCAACTTCTTCCAGCGTGTGGTCCGTGTTCATGCCAATCCCAAAGCGCATCCGCAGCACGCGCTCTTCACGCGGCGTCAGAGATGCCAGAACGCGGGTCGTGGCTTCACGCAGGTTGGTCTGGATAGCGGCATCCAGCGGAATGATGGCCGTTTTATCCTCAATGAAGTCACCCAGATGGCTGTCTTCCTCATCGCCGATCGGGGTTTCCAGAGAAATCGGCTCTTTGGCGATCTTGAGCACTTTCCGCACTTTTTCCAGCGGCATGCCCAGCTTTTCAGCCAGTTCTTCCGGTGCCGGTTCCCGCCCGATCTCATGCAGCATCTGGCGGGAGGTCCGCACCAGCTTGTTGATGGTCTCGATCATATGGACCGGAATACGGATGGTTCGCGCCTGATCCGCAATGGAGCGGGTAATCGCCTGCCTGATCCACCATGTCGCATAGGTGGAGAACTTATAGCCACGGCGGTATTCAAACTTATCCACGGCCTTCATCAGGCCGATATTGCCTTCCTGAATCAGGTCAAGGAACTGCAGGCCGCGGTTGGTGTATTTTTTGGCAATGGAAATCACCAGACGCAGGTTGGCCTCAATCATTTCCTTCTTGGCGCGCGCGGAATCCCGCTCGCCACGGGCCACCGTCGCGTAAACACGGCGGAACTCGCCAATCGGCAGACCTGTATCCTGTGCAAGCTGCGCAACCTGATTCCGCAGGTCAATCACAGTCTCGGAATGTTTGGCGACAAAGTTTTTCCACGATTTACCCGGCAGTGCGGAGACCATGTCCATCCATGCCGGGTCCAGCTCACGCCCGCGATATTTCAGCAGGAAGTCCTCGCGCGAGACGCGGCAGCTTTCCGCCAGACGCAGCATACGGCCTTCCAGCACGTTCAGTGTGCGGAACAGTTCCTTGAGCTGAATTACCAGATCTTCAATCCGGTTGTTGTGCAGATGCACCTGCTCAACCTTGCCAACCAGCTCATCCCGCAGAGCGGCATAAATCTGCTCGGACCGGTCCTGCACTTCCTCGCCGGTGGTCAGCACATCAATGCGGCGGACCTGAAGTTTGCGCAGTTTTTCGTACAGCGGCTCGATATCTTCAAAATGCGCGAGGATTTCCGGCTTCAGCTTTTCTTCCAGCGCGGAAAGAGACAGGCCGCTGCCTTCCCCCTCAACTTCGCCTTCAGCTTCGTTTTCAGGCTCGTCCGCGTCTTCGCTCTCACCCTCGGTATTCTCAAACGCGTCACCGGTGCCTTCTTCCCCCATGGGGTTCGTGGCCGCCTGCATGGCTTCCAGATCCACAATGTCACGCAGCAGCATTTCATTGTTACGGATCTTCTCGTGCCAAGAGATAATGGCGCGGAAGGTCAGCGGGCTTTCGCACAGGCCGCCAATCATTTCATCACGGCCAGCCTCAATGCGCTTGGCAATGGCAATCTCACCCTCGCGGGAGAGCAGTTCCACCGTGCCCATCTCGCGCAGATACATGCGCACCGGGTCATCCGTGCGGCCGAGATTTTCTGCGTTGACGTTCCCGGAGGCGGTTTCGGTCTCCGCTTCCTCGGCGTCGTCCTCGGCCTCTTCATCCTCGGCTTTTTCGGACTTCTGGGAGTCGGAGTCGTCACTTTCCTCGTTCTCGACGACCTGAATTCCCATTTCGGACAACATCGCCATGATGTCCTCAATCTGCTCGGAGGACATTTTGTCCTGAGGCAGCACGGCGTTCAGCTCGTCAAACGTGATGTGCCCACGCTCACGCCCCTTCGCGATCAGTTTTTTGACCGCGGCAGACTGCGTATCCAGAGTGGTGGTGTCACCATCCTGCTCAGCTGAGTGCGCTCCGTTACCCGATGCTGTCTTTGTTGCCATGCCTGACCTGCTCCTCCCCCGCCCTCATTCTGACAAGATGCAGAACGACCAGCTCAACACAAATTGTTCAGTTTTCCGAGGCGGGCAGGACGTGGGATATACTGCCCGCGAAGTCAAGAGGAACGCGGGCCGAACATTCCCCGCGCCTCTGAAAAACTACTCGTCTATCTCCCCACGCCGCAGCGCAGCCAGAGCTTCCAGCCTTGGCTGTAACCGCTTCCATTCTGCCATATCTGCCCCATCCTGTGCGAAGCGCGCAACCTCCTGCTCCACTTCTTTTCGAAACTGACTAAAATTCAGCAGTCCGTAAAAATGCCACCACTGTGTTCTTATCGCCACAGCCAGTGAGGTGTCTTTTTCTTCCAGATTCAAGGGCAAAGGCCCTTCTGTGAGCACGGACCGCACCAGAGCTTCCTCCTCCCGGCCGCTCAGTTCCTCCAGCAGAACCTTTCCATCCTCTGGCAACAGCCCCTCTGCGGACATATCCAGCAGCATGGCCCGCAGGTCGGAATAATCTTCTGGCAGGCTCAGGCGGCAGAGGGCTTCCTCCACCTCCGTCACCAGTTCCGGGTAGCGCAGCAGGAGAGCCAGCAGAATACGCTGCCGCTCCCGCACAGGGTCCACGCGGGAGGGCTGAATATCCTGCGGCACGCGGCTACCACTCCCGCCACCGGAAGACTTTGCTCCGCCAAACGCCCCACCACCTTTTTTCCGCCGGAAGGTCTCAAAAAACCGGTCCAGCAGGGTGGAGCGATACTCTGAAGCCAGCGTTTTTTCAGGGATCAGCGCCGCAGCTTCCACCAGCTTGCGCCGCAGGGCAGCGCGTTCTTCCGGTCCGGGGTTACTCACCCCGCCTGCCAGCAGATCAAACAGCACGTCAGAGAGCGGGCTGGCCGACGCAAACAGGTCTCCCACTGCCTGCGCCCCACGGGAGCGCACCAGACTGTCCGGGTCTTCTCCGTCCGGCAGCAGGCACAGACGCAGGGTATGATCCCCTTTTAACAGCGGCAGGGCTGTTTCCGCAGCGCGTGCTGCTGCACGACGGCCCGCGGCATCGCCGTCAAAACACAGCACCGGCGCACGATCGACCTGCCACAGAACCTCAAGCTGCTCTGGCGTCAGAGCCGTACCAAGGGGAGCTACTGCGCCGCCAAATCCGGCCTGATGCAGGGCAATGACATCCATATACCCTTCCACCACGACCAGATCCGTCGCGGGGGTGCCTTTGGGCCGCGGGGCACGCACAGCCGCCCGCGCCCGGTCCAGCCCGAACAGCAGTCGGCGCTTGGAAAACAGGGCTGTTTCCGGGCCATTCAGATATTTAGGCTGACCGTCACCCAGAATACGGCCACCAAAGGAGACCAGCCGCCCCTTGCGGTCGCGGATGGGGAATGTCACGCGGCCCCAGAACAGTTCGCCTTTAGGCCGTCCGTCTTCATCCAGCCGCATCAGACCGGCTTCCGCCATCATGCGGGGCGTGACACCTTTGGCCTCCAGCGCGGTCGTCAGGCTCCCGCGCCCGTCTCCGGCCCAGCCCAGCCCGAAGGTTTTAATGGTCTCCCGTGTTAGGCCGCGCCCCAGCAGATAGTCCAGTCCGGCCCGGCCCGCAGGCGTATACAGGGCAGCGGACCAGATATCCTGCACCAGATCCAGCACATCCCCTAAAGACCGGGTGTGCGCCACCTCTTCCTGAGAGCGCCGGTTATCTTGAGGGACATCCAGCCCCGCCGCGGACGCCAGTTCTTCCACTGCTTCCGGAAAGCTTTTGCCTTCCATCTGCATGACGAAGGAAATGACATCCCCATGCACACCGCAGCCAAAGCAATGAAAGTGATCATCATACACGTAGAAAGATGGCGTTTTCTCTCCGTGGAAGGGGCAGCAGCCTTTCCAGTTCTTGCCGGAACGCGCGAGCTTGACCCGCCGCCCCACCACTGAAGACAGCGGTGTGCGGGCACGCAGCTCATCCAGAAACCCTGCCTCAATTGCCATACCGGCCTGATATCATTTTACAGATGATTTCAACACATACTACGGCGCATGAATGACGGAACGGCAAGGCTGATACGAGAAAGACTGCCAACGGCGTTCAGGGTTTTTCACTGACATCATGAGCAGAGTTTGAAAAAAGGCATTCGCCTTATGCTGCCAAATATTTTTTAATTACCCACCCAATAGAGTGACCCCAGAGATTTCCATACTGGATACCTGACAGTTAACACCGCACACCTGCGCGAGCACATCAGGCAGTTCTCTTTGCAGTCTTGAAATTTCTCATTTAAGGGATTATATCTCATATATGGACCAAAAAACTCAATCCTGTCTGTCATTAGCCGAGCACCTCAAGACGCTAAGGTTTGACCAAGGCCTCAGCCTACAAGCTCTCGCTGAAAAAAGCGGCGTAAGTCGCGCCACTCTGTCTCGCATTGAAAATGCTGACGTCAGCCCAACAGCAGAAACGCTCGGCCGTCTTGCCTCCGCATTCGCACTGCCGCTTTCCCAACTCCTTGCCCCGCTAGAACCAAGCTTCCTCCCCTTGATCCGATACGACAAACAGAACGTTTGGTCAGATCTGGAGAAAGGATTTGCTCGCCGCGTTGTTTCACCACCCAGCCGACAGCTCAAGCTGGAGGTCATCGAGTGTTCAATCGAGCCGCACCAGCGCATCGCTTATGACCGGCCAGCTTTTACGGGACATGAACATCACCTGCTTATGCTAGCCGGATCGCTAACGATCACCGTCGACGGTGTCTCTTACAATCTAAATTCGGGAGATTGCCTGCGCTATCAGCTGCGTGGCGCGTCCCTCTTTGAGACCTCTGATCTGCCTGCCCGCTACATCATCGCCATGACCTAAGGAGCTGCTGATGAAATTGCATGTTATCGAACTCGGTGCACAGGATATAGAAAACAATGTCGGAGCTCTCTCCAGCATCCTCGCCGAAAGTGTCAACGGCGGAGCAGCTGTAAGCTTCATGGCTCCATTGTCCGAGCAGGACGCGGCCCGTTACTGGTCAAACGACGTTCTGCAGGAGATCGTGGCTGGACGACGAATGCTTTTTGCAGGAGTGCTAGATGGGCAAGTCGTAGGTACCGTGCAGCTTGTTACTGCGATGCCACCTAACCAATCACATCGGTGCGAAATCGCCAAAATGATCGTTCATCCCCATTTTCGACGATTGGGAATCGGGCGGCTCCTTATGACGCAAGCACTTGATCACGCCAGAAAGCTCGACAAGACTCTTGTAACGTTGGATACGCGAAGCGGAGACGTCGCCCAGCCTCTCTATGCCGGGCTCGGTTTCGAGGTTGCGGGAAAGATCCCGGACTATGCCTGGAATCCCGATGGACGAGCTCTACACGCAACGACCTATATGTTCAGACGAATATAAAAAAACAATACTGAATCCCATCATCTGGCGGGATTGAAAACCCATAAATTGAGGCCATAGTGTTCAAATGCTTGGCTGACTGAACATCTCTTGATGAGATGTTTACGGGCTATGGTTTTCGCTTTGCGTAGCGACACAGCCTAGAACAGTGGCGCCACGCAGAGAAGCCGTCAGCTCAGACTTGCCTTCACCACCGCATTGGCGCGGCCCATATCTAGCCCTGCGCCGAATTTGACTTTCAGCGCGCCCATCACCTTGCCCATGTCTTTCATGGTTTCAGCACCCGTCGCGGCCACAGCCTCTTTCACTGCGGCGTCCAGCGCGGCATCGTCCATTTCAGCGGGCAGGTAGGCGCGGATTACGTCAATTTCAGCTTCTTCCTTCTCAGCCAGTTCCGGCCGACCGGCGTCCCGATACATCGTGGCCGACTCGGTACGGGTCTTGACCATACCGCGCAGCGCGGAAATAGCCTCATCCTCGCTCACACCCTCGCCACCTTTAGCGCGGCCCGCAATTTCAACGTCCTTGAGTTTGGCCGTAATCATGCGGATCGTGCCCACACGCGCACTTTCTCCGGCTTTCATTGCCGTCTTGAGATCAGCCATCAGGCGTTCACGCAGGGACATAGCCTGTCATACTCCATATCATGTCTATCAGAGGCCACACGGCAGAGGCGTGGCATAAAATCATCAGGTGGGAAGAAATTTCCCATCACCCCTTAAAACCAGCATAACCCGGTGGGAAATTTCTTCCCACCCACTCCGCAGACTGCTAAACCATGCAGCACGGGAGGCACAGTCTACCTCATGCCCATTTCAATCGATACCATCATTGCCCGACTTGGCGGGCCGGACGCAACAGCACGTCTGACCGGCGTTGGCACGGAAGCCATCCGCAAATGGCGGCAGGCTCAGGCCATTCCGTCCCGCCACTGGCCCGTCATCGCCCGGGCCACAGGTCTTTCGCTGACAGATCTGGACCCCGCAAGCCCCACATCCCCTGACCCATCCCCCCTTGCACCCTCCTCTCCGGTGCCGGGAGGCAGTACAACAGGAATACCCATGCCAGACGCCCGCCCGGACGGCGCAACCGCCGCCCTTGTTCTTGCAGACGGAACCATTCTGTGGGGGAAAGGCTTTGGTGCCTTCACGCAGAAGCCTGCCCTTGGAGAAATCTGCTTTTCCACCGGCATGTCCGGCTATCAGGAAACGCTGACGGACCCGTCCTTTGCTGGCCAGATCATCACCTTCACCTTCCCGCATATCGGGAATGTGGGCACCACCCCGGAAGATGATGAAGCCTCACGCATTGCCGCCCTCGGCCTTGTCACGAAGGAAGACCTGACGGAACCGGCCAACTGGCGCGCCACGGAAAGTCTGGACGCATGGCTGAAGGCGCAGGATGTGCCGGGCATTGCCGGGATTGATACCCGCTCCCTCACCCTGAAAATCCGTGACCACGGCGCCCAGACGGCTGCGCTGTACTTCCCGGAAAACGGGCAGTTTGATCTGGCCGCCCTGCAGGAAGCCACACGCGCATGGCCGGGGCTCGAAGGCATGGATCTGGCAAAAACCGTAACCTGCAAAGCGCCTTACACATGGAGCGAAAGCGTGTGGGAATGGCCGAAAGGCACCCGCCCCGCGCCGGAAAACCGCCGCAAGGTTGTGGCTGTGGATTACGGCGCGAAACGCAACATCCTGCGGTGTCTGGTTGCTGCTGGCTGTGATGTTACGGTTGTGCCCGCCACCACCACGGCAGAAGAAATTCTGGCCCTTAAACCCGCTGGCGTCTTCCTCTCCAACGGTCCCGGAGACCCGGCCGCCACGGCAGAGTATGCCGTGCCCGCCATTCAGGGTGTGCTGAACGCAGGGCTGCCGCTGTTTGGCATCTGCCTGGGGCATCAGCTTCTGGCCCGCGCTCTGGGCGGCAAGACCTATAAGCTGGCCCGCGGCCACCGCGGCGCGAACCAGCCAGTGAAGGATCTGGACACAGGCCGCGTGGAAATCACCAGCCAGAACCACGGCTTTGCGGTGGATGCGGACAGCCTCCCGGCGGATGCGCACGTTACGCATGTCAGCCTGTTTGATGGCTCGAACGAAGGTCTGGCGTCTGACCGCTTCCCGGCGTTTTCCGTGCAGTATCACCCGGAAGCCAGCCCCGGCCCGTCTGACAGCTTCTATCTTTTTGAACGGTTTGTCGCGCTGATTGATGCGCACGGCAGCAAGGACTAACGCATCATGCCAAAACGGACAGATATCCGCTCCATCCTCATTATTGGCGCTGGTCCCATTGTCATCGGGCAGGCCTGCGAGTTCGACTATTCCGGCGCACAGGCCTGTAAGGCCCTGCGGGAAGAAGGCTACCGGGTTATTCTGGTGAACTCCAACCCCGCCACCATCATGACGGACCCCGGCCTTGCGGACGCCACCTATGTGGAGCCCATTACGCCGGACTGCGTTGAACGCATTATCCTGAAGGAAAAGCCCGACGCCATTCTGCCCACCATGGGCGGCCAGACGGCGCTGAACACCGCCATGGCGCTGGATGCCTCCGGCTTCCTGCAAAAGCATGGTGTGGAACTGATTGGTGCCAAGGCCGACGTGATCGACCGTGCGGAGGACCGTCAGAAGTTCCGTGAAGCCATGGATGCCATCGGCATTGAAAGCCCCCGCAGCTTCATTGCGCACAGCATGGAAGAAGCGCGGGAAGCCTTCAAGAAAATCGGCTTCCCCACCATCATCCGCCCGTCCTTCACCATGGGCGGGTCCGGCGGCGGCATTGCGTATAACCGGGAAGAGTTTGAGCAGATTGTCACGTCCGGTCTGGACGCCTCCCCCACCACGGAAGTGCTGATTGAAGAATCTCTGCTGGGGTGGAAAGAGTATGAAATGGAAGTTGTGCGCGACAAAGCGGACAACTGCATCATCGTCTGCTCCATTGAAAACATCGACCCGATGGGCGTGCATACCGGGGATTCCATCACGGTAGCACCCTCCCTGACGCTGACGGACAAAGAATTCCAGCGGATGCGGGACGCCTCCATTGCCTGCCTGCGCGCCATTGGCGTGGAAACGGGCGGCTCGAACGTGCAGTTCGGCGTGAACCCGGCTGACGGGCGCATGGTGGTGATTGAAATGAACCCCCGTGTCTCCCGCTCCTCAGCGCTGGCCTCCAAGGCAACCGGCTTCCCGATTGCCAAGATCGCCGCCAAGCTGGCTGTAGGCTACACGCTGGATGAGCTGAAGAACGACATTACCGGCTCAACCCCTGCGTCCTTCGAACCGACTATCGACTATGTCGTCGTCAAGATCCCGCGCTTTACGTTTGAAAAATTCCCCGGCGCGCCTGCCCTGCTCTCCACCTCCATGAAGTCCGTTGGCGAGGCGATGGCCATTGGCCGCTCCTTTACGGAAGCCCTGCAAAAGGGGCTGCGCTCCATGGAAACCGGCCTGCACGGGCTGGACCCGGTGGAAGTGCCCGGAGATGGCGGGGAAGATGCGTTCCGCGCAGCCCTCTCCCAGCCGCGCCCGGAACGGATCCTGATGGCCGCACAGGCGCTCCGCGCTGGCCTGTCCGTGGAAGATGTGAACGAAGCCTGCCGGTTTGAGCCGTGGTTCCTGCGGGAGCTGGAAAAAATCGTTCACGCAGAACGCGCCATCCAGAACCACGGCCTGCCGCGTGATGCGCAGGGCCTGCGCCGCCTGAAAGCCATGGGCTTTTCCGATATCCAGCTTGCCCGCCTGTCCGGCCTGCAGGAAGAGGAAGTGTCTGCCCTGCGCAACGAGGCTGGCGTTAATGCGGTTTATAAGCGCATTGACACCTGCGCGGGTGAGTTCGCGTCCAGCACCCCCTATATGTATTCCACGTATGAAGGGGTGTTCGCCCCTCCGGCCTGTGAATCCGACCCGACGGACCGTGAGAAGATCATCATTCTCGGTGGTGGCCCGAACCGGATTGGTCAGGGCATTGAGTTCGATTACTGCTGTGTCCATGCCGCCTACGCGCTGCGGGAGGCCGGGTTTGAGACCATTATGGTCAACTGCAACCCGGAGACGGTCTCTACCGACTATGACACCTCGGACCGTCTGTATTTTGAACCGCTGACGGCTGAAG